>VDFB02391470.1:0-31558 GCA_007258455.2 Sequoia sempervirens
ATAATCCTTGATATGAATCTATATCAATAGGTACAATGCGCTTCAACCTAGAAACAACTTTGTAAAATCAGAAAATGCACACAAAATTTGAGGTTTTCATTCATCAAACTTAAAAAACAATGTCTCCAACCCCCAATTCGAGTGTTGGAGGGTGTATTTATACATTTCCAACAAAAAAAAACTATTTTCAACAACCTTTTGATTAGTTTGTTGAAAAAACACCTCAATGACACTTCATCTACCTAATTTTGCACTTATGACAATTTTTTATAATATGGAACAACTTTAAACATTATTTGGAAAATGAATTAAAATATGACTTCCTAAGACTCAAACACCTCTAAAATGGTTTGATAAACCTTATTATAAGACCCAATACACAAAATCGAGAAACTATTTACAAATGGCCTCATGGAGGCAAAAAATCAAATAGGTGCTCCTGCACCACGAAAATAGTGCACCAAATTTATTTTTGTGTTTAGTTTATTTAAATACACCAATTAATTCATTTGAAAACATGTAAGGACAAAAAATGAATCTATTGATCACATCTAGAATTTGATTATAAAAAATATTAAAGGGATCTAGTAGCATTATGGGAGCATTACATTAAAACACACCATCTTATGTCCACTACATATTTTTTTTTCATTTTCATATTTATTCTCATGACTATAAAGTCTATCAAACTACAATTGGGACTAAGGATAATTTGACCCTCACAATTCACACAATTCACAAAATTCTTAAGGAGTTCCTAAACAACAATAGGCCTTACACAAATTCAATATTAGAATTCTAAAGTGAACAACTTTCAATACTCAACAACCTATAAGATCATAATACACATTATGATTTAGATCTATGCATTGGATGAATATTCACACTCATGAAGATTAGACCTACAAATGCATAGATGAATTGGGAAAACTATTGTAAGTTTGTAGAAATCTGAAATATGCATTTATTTCATCCACAAGAAACTAATACTATAAAAAAACAATTTCTAAATATCTTTAAATTCCCTTCCCCACAATCAAAATCAAACTAAATGTTATATTAAACTTTATTAATTTTTAAGAGTGATTTTAATTGACGAAGTGAGTTGACAATCAAACAAATAAATTACTATAATATTAGCTTCTATAGGTACTAGTCAGTATATAGTCCAATTACGAACAAACGCAACAAGTTTCCCATAACTTAATTTCCTTTGTAACAACAATGGGAAGGATCGCATATGAAATAGAAGATATCCTATCTAATTCTTTGGCATTTCTGCAAAAGGAGTTCTCACAGACTATTACTTTTATTAACGTATAAATCTATATTTGATCAGTATGGAAGAATGTCTCCTTTACGAAGCAGGAGCATGCTCCCCTAGATCACCAAAGTCCAGCAGGGCCAATGCGAGAAAGTAAAAACATTATTTATTATAAAAATTTGGATTTGGAAGAAATTGCATTCCAGGTAGCTAACTCAGAATCTTAATGCTCTTGTTAGATTATATATGCTGTGCAAATTGCACAAGAGATTTCGCATCACTCTTCTCACATGTCGTCTGGTATTCTTCTGCCATTTTCTCCTCAACAACTTCATTCCGCTGATCATTAATTGCTTCTCCCACTTTGGCAGATTGCTCCTTGTCAGTACTGGGTGCGGCCTCCTCAAATATTTGATTGTTGTTATTATGGAAGTACGTTTCTTGAACGACGTCGCAGGTGGAGCCAACCGCAATGGCAGCTATTCGAATAGCCTGCGGTGTTGGATTGCTCTGTGTAGTTGCGACCTCCAATGTTGTTGAGTTGAACTGCGAGTCTGGAAAATTGAAAGGTTTTGCGTTGGGCCCTCGCAGGGACAAGAGTGCAGTGTCATAAGCTTGAGCTGCGGCATGAGGAGTGAAGTATGAGCCGAGCGATATGCGTGATCTTTTTCCTGATCGAATCTCGGCCACATATTTTCCCCATTTCCGCTTTCTGACGCCTATAAATCTCATTTGTTTCTCTCCATCTTCTCCAGAATTTGACATGTTGCTACAATTCGTAGGTATGTGATGGTTCAGGAAATAGTGCAAGGGCGAGTTATTTGTGCTGTGCGGTTATCTCATGTCCAACAAAGACATTTCGAAACGACCCGTGTTTCGCGTGTACAGTGTGGTAAATGAGCGTCCGCATTATGCGGTGCACTGTTGATGTCCACGAAGGGCTTTTATGGAGGTAAGTAATTCTGCTTTCAACTTAATAGGCCGTGTGTTGACAGGAAGGTTTCCCGATTTTAGCCAATTCTCGGGTGTCAATTTTTTTTTGAAAATTGTTTGACCACATCCCTAGTAAATATTTCGTAATATATTTAGATCATTCAACTTTTATTTGCATTTGTGTTGAATGGTTGTATATATCATGTTTTCTTATATTAAGTTATAGAAGAGCAAATAAATATAAATTGGAGTATACAAGGGTATATTAAAAAAAATAAAAAAACATAATAAATTGTATGTAGTTGTAAAGTAATTTATGTGTAATTTATATTCGTGTATGTTTATTTAAGATAAGTTTATTTTATGTCATTTTTTTTCTTTGTAAATATAATATTGTGATAAGATATTTTGTATACAATAAGACAATTTGATAGAATGGTTTTGAACACATCCATAAAAAATACTAATTTCAATATTTTCATATAAGATAGAGAAAACACATATGTGTGCACACTCTTCACTCATGCCATACTACTTTAGGAGTCTACACTTCAAGTTCAAAAATAGCATTGCAAACTCTTGCAATCAGTTATACATTTTGTGTGACTTGCACAAGGAAAACATGTGCACTTGCACCAACACATTTAGTTCAACTCTAAACATATATAAAAAGTAGCCACAACTAATTCATATGAATCCATCGTCTATGGCCAATGAGGTTTCCTCTATAAAATGAGACAACAATAATGTGGAAAGACCTCTCTATGTAAATAATCAACATTTATAACTACTAAATTGTAGACTATGAGGCACTATTGCAATGGTTTTTTTCTAAAAGAAGAAGCACATCAAGATGCTCCAAATATATGATAACTCAAAGTTGGTGATTAAACAAACATAAAAAATCCTTATTCACTACCAATAAAAACCTTGCTATAAATCTACACATTATATTTTACATCAAAATTCCCACCACTTTGAAACTAACATCTAGCATTCTATAAATTAAAAGTCATTATATAAGCTGCTCAAAGGTGTTACCCCTATCTTCGCTAGGGTGTGAATTGGTTATTGGCCTCTCTGCAAAAGTATCTTCCTTCTGTGTTGTGGGTTCTACTTCGGTGGTTGCCTCGTCTCATGCTATAGACGTCATTGTGGGTGAGTTTGGGGTTTCCCCGAACACTTGTGTGGTGTAGGGTGTTTGTCCTCTTACTGCTTTGAAGAGCCCTCTGCCTTTTGTTGATGCTGTGAAGACTAATCAGCCTAGGGAGGGATATATGCATCCTATGCGGTGTGCAAATGTTTCTCCTATAATTTCTCTTGATAAGGAAGTTGCGAAAAATATTGACTTTTATTCCAAGACTACTCTTATTTACATATTTTTCTGTGTGTGGCCTTCCCTCCCTAATTTGCACCTTTGGATCACCAACCATTGGTCTCCTCTGGTTGATGGTTTAATGTAGATTTACCCTTCTATAAGGGTTTTTTTTTTGTTGCGAGTTTTTGTTCTTCTAAGGATAGATAGGCTATTTCAGAATATGGTTTGTGGAATTGGGAATCTCATCACATCTCCACGAGACCTTGAGTTCATTATTTTAGCTCTTTGAAGGAAACCTTATTGGGTAAGATTGGTCCCTATTTGTGGATGTGTCCCTGTTTGGGTAAGATTTCCTTATCTTCCCTTATAGTTCTAGTGTATCTCTGCCTATGAGGGCATTGGTAATGCTCTTGGTAGATTCTTGAAAGTGAATAAGGCTTCCAAGAATTTTACTCATATCTCTTTTGCTAGGGTTCTGGTGGAGGTTGATATGTTGAAAGCTTTACTTGGAGAGGTTGTGCTACAGGTTAATGGTTGGAAATGGTCTTAGATCATGGATTACGAGGGTCTTCCTTTTCACTACAGATGTTGTTTTTCTATTGGTCACTTAGACTGTGACTGTTCTGGAGGCTCCTGCCCAATTTCTTCTTCTACCTGGTGGAACTACTCACTCCATGGACACTTACTAGTGCACCCTACTGTTAACTTTGTTTCTTTTGATGATGATTCAAGGCCTCCCTCTCTGAGGAAAAATATGAGTGCTAAGGAAGTTGCTACTCATCGGATGGTTTCTACAATGATGTCTTTGGCTACTTCTGATAATGTTGTTTCATTAGTGGTTTCTACTGCTTTCATTCAAAATAAGGATATCCCATCTGTTGTGTGTGCTTCCTCCATTGAGGCCCCTACCTCTCTGATTAATGTTGTTGATGGTTTTGTTCCTCTGGTGGCTTCTATAATGTTTTTCCAACACTCGGTTGTTTCCTTTGAGGTGTGTGATGTCTCTTCTGAGGCTCTTCCTATTTTTGTTCCTAATCTAGTTTCTGATACTTTCTGGACAGTTGTGCAAAGGAAATAGAAATTTACTCTTAAAAATGAGTTTCCTTTGAAAGAGAACTTGTTGGTTTCAAGCTTTGTAGCTTAAACTATTTTTCTATGATTGATTTTCTCTATTTGTTTGGTCCAAGTGCCTTTGTTCTTAGTGCTAGTTTGTTTGTTGTTGTTGTTGTTATTGTCTTACTATTCCTAACTAGTTGTTGTGTTTGACCAATCTATTTTATTGGGTTGTTTTTCCCAGTTGTAAGCTTTGTATGGAAATATCGTTTGTTGTAAAAAGGATCAAGACCCTTTCAAAATACTTGCTTACTTTATCAAAAACATTCATCATCATAAGGTATTTGAAAATTAAGAAATAGATGTAGCGATTAGGATTTGAATTCAATCTCATCTAGCTTAAAATTAAAGAACAATATATCGCATATGAAAATATTACAATTCACAAGCTAATTATAAGGTAAATGCATCAAAGGATGGGGCCTCATTTTATAATTGATTAACATAGAGTCTAATATAATTTGTGATCACTAATCAACAAATCAAATATCTATTAATTTTTTGTGCTATTCATTTTAGATATGATTGTTTGTGTATTTAAGTATTGGATAGATAATCCCAAAATATTCCTTCAATCATAAATACATCATCATCATATTTTGGTTAAGTAGGAGGGTCTACACAAAAAAGCTTTGTGAACACATTAAAGCCAATAGGTTCCTATCAATTCCATTCAAATCGAGTAATTCTCAAGCTATATTTAGAGTTCGATGATTCATATATTCTATGAATATGTTGAAAAATATATTTATTATCTACATTTTAAATATTCTCATTAATAGTCATTGTTGGATGGCTCATATTAGCTGAGTGGAGTTTTCCCTTAAAATTCTATATGGTTAGTCCCTTTCATCTACTACTCTGAAATTTCCTTTGAAATCATAGAAAGGGTGTATCTTGGCTGGACATTGTTTCATTGGAGGGAATGTAGGTTGATCATATGAAAATGAGGCAATTTGGGAGTGGTATGAAATGAATTTCATTAAGATATTGTATGGTTTCATACAATTGCTAAGGTATTACCTTTGACTAACTCCTACTAGTTATGAACCAATCTAGTAACTTGATTTGTGTGCTTGGTTGTTGTATATAAAGAATCAATTATTCCCTTGAAAACATGTAAGGATAACCCAAGAATCTATTGAGGACTTCTAGATTTTTATTTAGAAAAGGTATTGAAGGAATCTAGCACCATTGTTAAAGAATTTCATTGGCACATATCGTCTCCATTGCATGTTTTCTTGTTATCCTCCAATTTTCATATAAAGACTAGAAACTCATTCTAACTATAGCTAGAATTGAGGGGGTGACACCCTCCCAACTCAATAGATTCCCAAAGGCATTCCTAAAGATCACTAGGCCTTATATAGATTCAAATATTAGAAGAATAAGAAAAATGACTTCCAAAAGTCAACAACCTATGAGTTGATTTGTACATATTACAATTTAAATCATATCCAAACTCATCAAAATTAGGTTTACAAACACATAGGTGAATTAGGAAAGATCACAGTGAGTTTGTAGAAGTCTAAAACAAGTATCTATATGAGACCTAAAAATCTAATACTATGAAAAATCATTTTCAATCATCTTTAAATTGACTTTCCCACCTTCAAAATCACATTAAATATTTTTTATTTTATTTTATTTATAAATTTACTATGTCTAATGACAAATCATTTTTCTAACATAATTTTTACATAATTACTTCTTTATTTAATTAACCTGAATAATTTTATGTCATCTATATTTTCACCACTAGAAAATATACAAGAAGATTTAAGGAAGATATATTAATATAAAAAATATTGTATTAAAAATTATGTGAAACCCTGCACACCACAAGGAAGATCATGTTTATGGAATAGATACCTCTCAATCTTTAATTCTTAGGGGAGAGGGATCCATAGTGGAGCGGGGTCCAATAGTGGAACACCTTAATATCCAATTGCAAAACACTTTTCATCCATAAAGTACACAAACTGACAAATCATGTGATGCCACATCAGCCCACCAATAAAACATGTTATCAGACTCACTTTTTTTGGGGCCTTTTTGGATACCTCAACAAAAAGTATGTTGATGTGGCATCATATGTGATGATGTAGCCCTAAAACGAAATATATAAGCACAGGAGTTGCCAAATAAACTGTTTTACAAAATTGGGAGTGATTTGAAATTTCCGCATAAGATTTTGAGAGATGCGAAATTAGGGTGCTCCACTATGAGCCCCTCTCCCCTAATGAAAGAAGTTTAAATCTATGATTTGTTTTCCCATATCAAATAGATAAAATGATTTTGTAAATTTAGTATAAAACCATTAAAAACTAAAAGAATAAAAAAAATCCTCTTCATACAAATTAATCTCAAACATAACGATAAAATCTTTGGAAGAGTGATTTTAATTGTTAAACATGGCGGTGAATTGTTAATGAGACAAATGCATTATCATAATATCATCTTCCAAAGGTACCATTGAATGCATAGATTGTGCAAGAACGAACTAATGCAACAAGTTTCCAATAATCATGAATAGTTAATTTGTTTGGAAACAATAATTAGAGGGATCGCATATGGAGCAGACGATTTCCTATCTAAAAAGGGTTTCCAAGATATTTTCATTTTATTAACGTAGAAATCCATATTTATCAGTATGGAACGAGGTCTCCATTGCGAAGCAGGAGCATGTTCTTCTGGACCACCAAACTCCAAAAGGGCCAGTTCGACAAAAAACTATAACACTTATTATAAAAATGTGCATTTAGAAGAAATTGCATTCCAGATAACTAAGTCAGAATCTGACTGCAGTTGTGAGACAATAAGCGCAGCGTAGAATCACTCAATTCACACGACGCCAGTTCTTCTGCCATTTTCAACTGATTGCTCTGTCAGCACTGGGTGCGGCGTCCTCAAATATTTCATTGCAGGATTATCACATGTCAAACAAACACGGTTCCTCTTACGTTGTCACGTTTTCATTGCGGTTATATTGAAGTCAAGCGTCTACTATTGCGGTCTACGCATGGCTTTTGTAGGTAAAGTCTACATTCAACTTAAGAGGCCGTGTGTTGACACCATTTTTACGTGTAGTTTGTGCTATTTTAGTCAATTCTCTTCTCATTTCGCTGTAAGAAAATTTATGGAATTGTACGAGCATACAATTATAAAATTGGAGTATCGGAGAGAGGAGGAGAAAAAATAATAATGGCATATAGTTGTAAAATGATTTATGTATAACTCACATTCTTGTATGTCAGTTTAACATATATGTCAAAATTATGCTACTGTTTTAAGATGTTTTGTGTATAAAAAGATATTTGACGAAATGGATTTGTACACATTTATACAAATAATCTTTATGATTGTGTGGTTTTAATCAATTCACATTTCATTATGATTGGGCATGAAATTTTTTTAGAAAACCGTAGGAAATATAGATCTCAATTGAAAAAAAAAAATGTTCAAAAAAACGAAAGTTGTGTAGCTAAGTTTATGTAGGACATGATGGAACCCCTCAAAAGATTCTTGGTTCCATTTTAAATTGTTGCATCATTTGGGTTGGACTCTCATTTTGGCTTAGGGTTGTTCCTTAACACTGAAATAGGGTTTTTTTGTTGCCTAAATCCCTCACAATTAGCCTATGAATCCAAAAGACCCTTGGTTGTTCTAACTTTGCATTGATTTGATGTTCCTGGTATCCACTCGTTTAAATTATCACTTATGCCATCAATGTCACGGTTTTCACTGGCCCCCTGAATTTAAGATTGTTGGTAACCTCAATTATTTTTTATTTTGTTCTATGGTCGAGCTTGATTTCTCTTTTAATAACTTAAGGTTTAAATCCCCATTCCTAAGGGTCAAGTCCTCGTGAGGCTAGAGGTGTCCCCTTTATAAAATTAACCTTTGCGACATGTGCAAAATTAGGTTTTCATGTTGGTCATCTGATCGATTAAAGTTGATCACCACCATTCCCTGTGCCCCTGTGTTGATTTAATCCTTATTATTTAATTTGCATAGATTGGTGAGCTTTTTCCACGTGTTTGGTACTTTGGTGGGTCTAATCTCCTTGGTAAAGATAGCTGATACCACTTGAAGAAGATCAATGCCAGTTATCAAGCGACGTGGCCACATCTTGACCACTTGCCGCGCATGCCCGTGTTGATTTATTTCACATTATTTTAAACACATGGGCTAGCGGGTGATTGCCATGTGTCATGGCTGGCAGTGGGACTAATGTTTCTAAAACACCAAAGGACATAACTTTGACAAAGATCAATGATGGACATCGTGACACATTTCTTCATCAGGACAATTCCCCACACACTTGCCCATCTTGTGCAATAAGGAAAGATGGTCACACAGGCTAGCGGGCAAGGCAACATCTGTCACTTTTGTAGGACCCACCAGGCTTTGGAGATGGTGCATGTATTTGGAGATAAGAAGATCGACGGTCCATGGTGAGTGATGTGGTTCAATCCTGACCGCTCCCTGCCATCCCATGAGGGCCCTATCTATGTGCCATATTTGCAATGGGCAAGCAAGAAAGTGCCACGTGGACATTCTAAAAGGTTTTGATGGACTCTAGTGGAGTTAGAATCCTACTAAATTTGGCCGAGATAACACTATGATGAAAACGACATTATTTTATGTGATTATTCTTTTAAGCACGTGTTTGGGATTTCGGCCGTCGATTGTGACAGTTATTGGTACATGTGGGAAGGTGATAATTAAGCAAGGCAGCATAAGAACTGATACTTTGAGATCAAATCAAGATCATTCCCCACTGTTTTGCTATGAGGAAATACAAGTGTGTTAATTCCCATGGGTGAGCGAGTAACCATGGCACCACAAGTTTTAAATTGATGCTAAGTATGTGGTTGAAATATGTGTAGAGTGGATGTATATCTACTTTGAGATTTTATGATTAGAAAAAGGCATTAATAGCATACAATTAAGCTTTATCACAACTAGTTACACTAGTGATATCTGTCTGTTGATTTAGTTTTAAAACATGATCAACGGTTGAGATTTAAAAAATCAAAGCAGACTGTTGTCAACTCGTGCATATAAGCTTTCGTTAAGTATTAATGGGTGGCATGTTTGGATGGATAAATATAATGAGGAATGTTTGTTATATTTTTTATTTAGAATTTTCATTTAGAGACAAACAATTGAGTTTGGTCCAAGAGAAAAATTGGTGAGAATTTTCTAAGTTTTCTTGTTTCTGTTCTTAGGAAGATGAGTAAGGCATGTGAGTCTATCAAACCAGTGTGGAGGTCCAAGAGATTGAGTTTGTTGGGGTTTGAGTAAAATCCTCCTAAGGAAGAAATCCGTCCTGAAACCAAAGGAAGAAGGGCATGTAGGAATTCAAGAAATATGGTGTAATGAGCAACTAACTATTTGAGAAGTTTGACCATTTCTAAAGAACTAGTCAAGTTTGGAGGGAAGGAGCTGGTTGAATATGAAAGAAGGCAAAAAGAATTGCAAGTACCATAAGGCCTATCTGGGGAAAAATAATTCTCCCATTGAAGTTTCTAATAGCCCTTCAGGTAGTGGAAGTGATACTGATCCAAAGGGTGATTATTATGCCCTCTCTGGTACATTCTAAAGACTCTAATGAGAAGGTGGTTACGGTTCATCCAGTTCCACCATGAACAAGATGTGAGTGAGTATCGTCTGAGGCTGATGACTCAAAGTCATGACTCTACCCATTTTTGTTTATGATGATACCATTGCCACCTTGTCAGGATTTTCCTATTCAACATTCATGTGATTTCTTATTTCTACCACTGATGTGGAAATGTTTTAGGCTGGTATGTTGGAGAAGTGCTAGAATTCCTAACTTTGATGGCATGTATTCTTTTTCCGGATAGTAAACAAGTTTTTGCTCATACTACGAGTGGAAAATCTTTTTTGGTGAACAAAGACAAGGATTCGGGTGCTGGCAAGAAGTCGAGTCCACCTTTTGGCCATTTAGTGGAAGTGTTTTCCCTGATTTTCAGAATTTGACACATTTGACCTTAAAATTTGAAGAACTTAGAGATGAAATGTTAGAAAAATTCAATGATCATAAAATGTAGTACTCAGAGTCTAGTCTCCAAATATGTAATTTGTTTCAATACCCAGATTCGATGCAAATTGATTTTCAATAGGCGTTTCTAAAAACCACTTTTTAAAAGTCACTTTTTTTTACCATACCATGCATGTGTACGTCATCCATATTTTGACCTAAATAATCATATTTTTCTAAATCTTTTTGGGAAAAGATTTGTAACTCACTGAATCATGCTTTCCATATTTTTTTGTAATTTTTATTAAATATTTTGTTAAATTGTCCATTGGCTTTTTTTTTAAAAAATCATCGTGTACGTCATGCATAAGATGACATAAACTTATCATTTTTTTCTTTTCTTTTTTCAAATTGAAAAGAATTGCGTGAAATACGCTTTTGTACTTTTTTTTTCCAAAAAAAATATGTCAATAAAAAGTTATTAAAATACTAAAAAAATTTGATAATTCAAGTTTATGGACCCATTTCATTAGAAGTTAATTGAAGAATAGAAAAAATAATCCAATATATATATATATATATATATATATAGAATCTACACTGTTTCGTCTAGAACGGGTTTTAATTTCGTGAAAAAATTCTGAAAAAAATATCTTCAGACATATGCCCAAAGTCACTATTTTCTCGTGTGACATTGCAGGACCTTCAACTTGTGGTCAAACCAAGTCCAAATTTTAGGTTCGGGTCCCCAAGCCTTTCCCAAACCGGAAAAATAAAGCAAAAGCCCCAAAAATTAAAATTTTAAAAAACAAAATGTTGTTTTGAAAACGAGATCTCATTTCATAAAAAAAAAAAACTTTTTTTATGAATTTAAGAAAAGAGATCCTGTTTCAAAATGGAATCCTAGTTTTTAATAAGCGGGATCCCATTTTGAAAATGGGATCCCATTTCAAAAAAAACATAAAAAAATATTTTTTTATGATTTTAAGAAATGGGATCCCGCTTTTTAAAAAATGAGATCCTATTTTGAAACGAGATGCTGTTTCTTAAATTCATAAAAAAATTATTATTTTATGAAATTGGATACCATTTTAAAATGGAATCCTATAATTTTAAAAAATTGGATCTTATTTTTAGCTTGGGGTCCCAAACCTAAATGGGATCCTATTTTTTGCAAGCCAATTTCATTTTTTTTCCTAAGGAAAAAACTTCCACGTTCTGTGGACTCATCTTTGTGCTTTTACTCATCCGATGTTGTTGCAACAAACTTTTCCTTTTAGGGAGCTAGTGTATCTTCATTCAAGGAATATTGAGTTTGGTCTTTTACTCTTCTATTTTCCTTAATATTACATATAACTAACTAAGGAGCATCTCAAATTATGGTGCAAATAATCTTCAAATGAAATGAAGTGTAAATGTAATTGGGCCTGATACTTGTTGCTCCCTTATTCTATAAAAAGGATTTTAGGGCTCATTACATGGGTCAGATTTTTAGGTCTCAATATGGTCTAGGTAGAAAGCTAAGTTTAGAAAAGGCATTTTGTAAAGAATATGGATAAATAGAACTGTAGATTTTCTTGGGTGTAAGTCTTGTGTGTAATAGTCTTAAATTGGTTTTATAGAAGCTATAGATATCGAAACAAATCTTAGTCTAGGAAAAAACACTCTCCTATGTATATTTCTTACAAGTTATAAATGAAAATATTAATGATATTCTCTTTTGTCTTTAGTTGTTCCACTATATGTATGATTTTGTTTTTATTTTAACTCAAAGAGTTAATTAAATGCTTGAAGAGGATTATATATTTTTAGGAAATTACATAGGATTTGATCAGAAGTTATTGTTCCAGGCATTGTGAGCTTTCATACTACAAAGTATTATGAGAATAGTCCATCAATTTCTAAATTAAGTGGCTTATATATTACTGGTTCTTACATATTTGACTCTGTTGTCCCAATTGATGAAGCACTGATCTATTTGTTAGATAACCTTGCATAAAATGAGCTACTAGCATCCTAGACCATAGATTTTAAAATAAAAACAATATTCATTTAAAAAAAAATTCAATTATGATGTATGGGTTTGAACTACCCTTGTCTCCTAGCAAATAGGTAATCATCTACTTAAAGGACTGCCAAACCTTCCATAGAGTGCATTATTTGCACTATTTAGGAGTAAATATGTGTATGACTATGTTATCAACGTGATATATAGAATTTGAACACAATTGGGAATACCCTCCTAGGTCCCACAGAGCCTGAAGAGTAGGAGTAAAGACCTCAGAATCCTTTACTCATTGTGTTGCCCTCTAACCTTGAATTTTCTTAATCATAAGGATTGGCTACCCTTTAGAGAAATTCATGGTTCTACTGGAAAAAGAACCAATATAAATGGTGACTCTACTAGTGTTGGACTTATGAAAATTCTGATAGAAGATCATCTGGCCTTAAGAGTCAAGAATTTGGTGAATTTGAACATCTGGTTTAGATATTGAGAAGTTTTCAAACCTGGAAGTGAGTTTGTTGTAGAAATTTCAAATAATTTATATGTGACTCTATTGTGGGAGAAGACCTAGAAGGAAATTTATCTTTAAAGGAGCTTCATATTAATTGAGGTTCAGTCCTCTATAAAGAGAGGTGGCGACTCTGTCAAAAGAAACTAGTAAAGATTTGAAGAAAATCTCATATCTACAAAAAAAAATCAGTCAAGAAGAAAAGTTAGCAGTTGCTCTAAATTTCCATGTATTCTCATAAATTGAAAGAAAGTATTATCATTTTTGAAAGTAGTTTATGAGAAGTATTCAAGTTTGAAATAATATTGACTCCCTATTGAGTGAGTTAAGCATTAAGAAGGGGAATAATAGTGATTGTCTTTACATACTTTTGTATTATTAGATTGTAGCATCAACAATGAAGTATGCAATATTTTTGAAGAGATTCATTTAAAAGGTCTTGAGAAAATAAAATCTACATTCCAAAAGCTTAATATTATGTTGGAAAAGAACTAGGAAATATCCTTTGAAACTGTAAAGGCATAGGAAAGAATATCATCAATATATGCATCTTTTTTCACTTCCTAGTGAATTCATGGTTTGTAATCCACTCCAATTAGGTTATAAGAGAAGTTTCAATTTTGAAAGATATAGAGCCATTAATTTCAGTGGAATTAATGGTTACCCAAATGTTATTCCACATAAAATCATAGATAAGTTATCAAAATTCAGTGGTACAAAGAAGGAAGCAACAAATAAGCATCTACATGAATTCAACAATTTAATGGATGACTATGAGGTAGATCATGAAGATTTAATTATAAGATTATTTGTTCAATCTTTGAAAGGAGATGTAAGAGACTGGTTCTCTGATTTACCAACTTGCTCTATTTTTTCCTGGAGTGAGTTCAAAGCAGTATTCATAGAGCAATTTGGTGAAAGAATCAATACTAGTTCTATGCTAAATAAATTCATGAACATTAAGAAAGAGAAGGATGAGCTGGTTCTGGCATTTAACCAAAGATTTTCTAAAACATTGAGGGATATCACCGAGTTCTTGAGATTAAGTGATGGAGTATGCTTGGTTGTTTATTTGGGACATTTTGATAGTAAGATGAGCTATTTAGTGAGATATAAGGATCCTCAAACTTTGCATCAGGCCTATGGTATAGCTATGAATATTGAAAACAATCAAAAAATATGGAATGCACAAAGGCCATTTGAATACAAGTGTTTACTACCCTAACACACTACATATTGATAAAAAGCGTAAGTTAGAAGTTGAAAGTTAATGTCAAAACACTTATACCCCTATTGTCTAAGCTTGGACATCATTCCATAATGTTGATAATGTAAATCCCCAAACAAATTGTCAAGAAGTTGCATGCATTTGTGATCCTGTAATCTTTATTCAAGCCCTCTCCTACATAAGTAGATATGAAGAAGAATCATTATATGATCTTTATGCAAGGTTTATGAGTACTTTGTTTTCAATTCCCAAATGTCATGGACCTAAAAAATTAGATTTCATTGATTTGTTTTATGAATCTTATGAACCGGGTTTGAGTACTTTGCCAAAAGAGTTGAAACATATTGAGCTTGACCAAGTGTGTGATTATTTCTCTCTATTTGAAAGAATTGGAGATGATCACCAAGAAACTATCATTTTTTCAACTTGTGATGATAATGATTATGTGGTTCCACATATGTTGGGAAGTGAGGTACCAAATAAGGAAGAAGAGAGTAGAGACAAGATTGAAAAAACATTCCTCACTGAAGGAAATGAAATAATTGGTTCTAATTTTTCTGAAGATTCCATTACCTATGCTCCTATGGAGGACATAAGACTGAGCATTCAATCAAAAAAAATTGAACACAGTTGCAATACAGACAAGTCCTCTTGTTGTAATAGTGATGCTGGTGATAAACATGATCACTCCTTTGATAATCATGTTTTTTCTCATAAGGAAGAAATTGATTTTTTTTCTACAAATGGGAAATATGATGACAACAATGGAAACACATGTTTGTTTGAGAAGGAACAACTTCATTGCTGTGAATATTTTTTAGAGTATCAGTTAGAGATATTAACTATAAAGGATGTGAATGAAGTTAAAAATCTATCTATATGTTCTTTTAGTGATTTTGATGATGATGATATGGAAGATTTAGATCTTCATGTTAAAAGGGATGTGGATTCTATAGTTACAATGAGTGTAATAGAAAACCCCTTGTTTAATGAGCCTCCATCTACTCTAGAAGTGAAAAATGGTGATCCTTATTGGTGTAGAGCTAATCAACTTTTTGTGGAGAACTCTGATGACGCATCTGATATAGGGTTAGAATGTGGTCTTGAACAAATAGAGCAACACATTGATGAGCTCTAGAGGGAATTACATATGAATGTTTCATATTTAATACAGATGTCATAGGTAATGTTGAATATCATGATGATAATTACTTAGAAGAGTATGAACACTTTCAGTTTCCTATTTAGCTTCAAGGTATTCTGATGGAACAAAAAAATGAGATGAATAACAAGTAATTTTATTCTTAGTATGAGCATGTTTCATGTGATAACACAAGTGTGTCATATGATAATGAAAATTTTTAGTTTAAGCCTAGTTATACAATAAAGAATTACATGAATTACATTAGCAATGATATGCTCAGAAAATGCATGAGATGTGTTAATAACAATGATTGTAAACATGTAGCTTTTAGGGGAAACTACATATTTCTACTTAAAAATAAAAAATTATACATGTTGGAGTGGTATGGAAGAGGTACAAGTGGATGGAGGAAAGTCATTTCTTTTAATAGATTGGTCTTTGATAGGGGCAAGAATCAACTCTATGTTTAGTGGCTTGGTGCCACTAACTATAATTGAAGTCTAGTTAGATTCCAGAGTGCACACCGATAACTTGCACCTCAGATAAAGGCTTCAGATCTAATGGAAATTCGATCTCTTGGTTTTGGTCCTTGTGACCTATGTAAATATTTTGTATATATGTTGGTTGTCCTGGTTTTTTTCTTCTGAGCTTGGTCTGCTTCACCTGTAATTCTAGGATCTCACCATGCCTGCAAGAGGAATGTGTCCCCAACTGGAGCCATTGATGGAACCCCTCAAAAAATTCTTGGTTCCATTTTAAATTGTTGCATCATTTGGATTTGACTCTTGTTTTAGCTTAGGGTTGTTCCTTATCACTGATTTAGGCTTTTTGTGTTGCCTAAATCCCTCAAAATTAACCTATGAATCCAAATAATTCTTGGTTGTTTTAACTTTGCATTGACATGATCTTCCTAGTATCCAGTCATTTAAATTATCACTTATGCCATCGATGCCATTATTTTCACCGACCCCCTAAGTTTAGGATTGTCAGTCACCTTGACTAGTTTTTATTTTGTGCTATGGTCGGGCTTGATTTCTCTTTTAATAACTTAAGGTTTAAATCCCCATTCCCAAGGGTCAAGTCCCTATGATCCTAGAGGTTTCCCCTTTTAAAAATTAACCTTTGCAACATGTGCAAAATTAGGTTTTCATGCTAGTCGTCTGATTGATAAAAATTGATCACCACCGTTCCCTATGCCCCCATGCTGAATTAATCCTTATTATTTTATTTGTACAGGATGGTGGTCTTTTTCCACGTTTCTAGTACTTTGGTGGGCCCGGTATCCTTGGTAAAGATAGCTAGCACCAATTTTAGAAGATCAAGGATAGTTATCAAGCGACATTGCCACATCTTGACCATTCCCCGTGTGCCCGTGTTGGTTTATTTCACATTATTTTAAACACACGAGCTAGTGGGAAATTGCCATGTGTCATGACTAGAAGTGGGAATAATGTTTCTAAAATTTCAAAGGACATAACTTTGAAAAATATTAACGATGGACATTGCAAAATGTGTCTTTATTGGGACCATTCCCCGTGCACCTATCCATCTTGTTCAATAAGGAAAGATGGTCACACGGGCTAGCAGGTAGGGAGACATCTATCACTTTTGTAGGACCCACCAGGATTTGGAGATGGTGTGTGTCTCTGGAGATCAGAAGATCAACGGTCGATGGTAGGTTATGTGGTTCAATCTTGATAGCTCCCTACCATCCCGTGAGGGAAACTTCTATGTCCCATATTTGTAGCGGGAAAGGGGACAAGTGCCACGTGGACATTCTAAAAGGTTTTGATTGACTCTAGTGGAGTTAGAATGCTGCCAAATTTTGCTGAGATAGCACTATGATGAGAATTACATTATTGTTTGTGATTATTCCTTTGACCGCATGTTTGGGATTTCGACCGTCAATTCTGATAGTTATTGGTACATGTGGGAACGTGATAATTAAGGAAGGAAGTGTATGAACCAATACTCTAAGATCAAATCAAGATCATTCCCTATTGTTTTTTGATGAAGAAATACAAGTGTATTAATTCCCATGGGTGAGTGGGTAACCATGGCACGATAGGTTTTAAATTGATGCTAAGTATGTGGTTGAAATATGTGTACAAAGTGAATGTATATCTACTTTGAGCTTTTTGGATTAGGAAAAGGAATTAATAGCATACAATTTAGCTTTATGACAACTATTTACACCTGTGATATATGTCCATTGATTTAGTTTTAAAACATGATGAACGGTTGAGATTTTAAAAATCAAAGCAGACTTTTGTCAGCCCATGGGCATAAGCTTTCCTTGAGTATTAATGGTCGGCACGCTTGCATGGCTAAATCTAATGAGTACCGATGGTTATATTTTTTATTTAGAATTTTCTTTTAGATATAGACAATTGAGTTTCGTCCAAGATTAGAATTGGTGAGAATTTTCTAAGTTTTCTTGTTTTAGTTCTTAGGAAGATGAGTAAGGCATGTGAGTCTATCAAACCAATGCATAGGTCTAGGAGATTGATTTTGTTGGGGTCTCAGGAAAATGATCCTAAGGAAGAAATTGAGACAAAAGGAGCTCCTGAAACACCAAAGAGTAGAAGTGCACGCAGGAAATTCAAGAAATATGGTGTAAGGAGAAATTATCGTTTGAGAAGTTGGTTCATTTCTAAAGAATTGGTCAAGTTTGGAGGGAAGGAGCTAGTTGAATACGAAAAGAATTAAAAGAAGAAGTGCAAGTATCGTAAGGTCTATCTAGGGAAAAACAATTCTCCCATCGATGTTTCTGATAACCCTTCAGTTAGTGGAGGTTATACTGATCCAGAGGGTGATTATTATCCCCTCTCCCTGGTACCTTTTTAAGACTCTAACGAGGAGGTGGTGATGGTTCCTTCAGTTCCACCATGAATAAGACATGGCCATGTATCCTATGAGGCTGATGACTCAGATTGATGACTCAGCCCCATTTTTGTTTTTGATGATAGCATTGCCACCTTGTTAGGATTGTCTAATTTAGCATTCATGTGATTTCTTGTTTCTAGCATTGATGTTGAAATTTTTGAGGCTGGTATGCTAGAGAAGTGCCATACTTTCTAACTTTGATGGCATGTATGCTTTTTCTGGATAGTGTACAAGTTTTCACTCAAACTACAAGTTGAGAATCTTCTTTGGTCAACAAAGACAAGGATTCGATGTTGTTGCAACAAAATTTTCCTTTTGGGGAGCTGGTGTGTCTTCATTCAAGGAATGTGGAGTTTGGTCTTTTACTCTTCCATTTTCCTCAATGATTACATATAACTAATTAAGGAGCATCTCAAATTCTGGTGAAAATGCTCTTCAAATGAAATGAAATGTAATTGGGCCTGATGCTTTTTTCTCCTTTATTCTATAAAAGGGATTTCAGGGCTCATTATATGGGTTGGATTTTTAGGTCTCAATATCGTCTAGGTAGAAATCTAGGTTCAAAAAAGGCATTTTGTAAAGAATATGGATGAATAAAATTGTAGATTTTCTTGGGTGTAAGTCCTATGTGTAATAGTCTTAAATTGGTTTTATAGAAGCTAAAAATATCAAAACAAATGGGTGCTACTACAATAGTGGTTTACAATTTCTGGGAGATCCTAATTTTTGTTGAAATCACATATTTTTAGAAAATATAATGATTTAAGCCTTGAAATGTTCCTTTTAAAGAATTCCAATTGAAGAGGGTTTCATCAAACCACCTTAGACCAAGCCCCCTTAAAGATAGAACCCCGCTAGTTTTAAACCATACCTATAACGGAGTCTCCTTTACACCTATCAAAATGGTGATAAAAGACCACTTTTGATTTACCTTTTGGGGGATCAAATGAACTCATTTATTTATTTTTTTGTTTGTAAGAATGTATTCCTTATTATAAGCTTCAAAAAAAGTATAACTTTAATAAAAAATATTTTATTTATTATATTTATTTTTTATTTCTTGTAAATGTAGGTTTCTCACTGAAAATCAATCTCTTTGTTCTACACATGTGGAAAAATAGTAGATTATCAAAAAAAAAAATGAAAAATATGAGTGCACTAGGTATTGAAGTTCTTGATCCAATAGAAAAAGAAAAATTGAATTTTGATACAAAAAAAAAAAGTTACGAGTTATACGGTCACGCTATCTCTGAATTGTAATTGGTTTGACTTCAAAACTTGATTAAAGAAAAAATATTCAATAAAAACCTATCTAACCAAGTGGAAGAAATAGATATTGGAGTTACAAATATAAATTCAAAATAATTATAATTTTATCCTTCATGGAAAAGAAGTTATGTGTTATATGATGAGCGTCACTTTTTTAAAATGTTATTTTCTAAAAAATACTAGTTTTCGAGGGAGATGGAAAAAGAAGTACAATATTATTCCAAATATTTTGAAAAAAGTATATTTAGAATATATAGACAAAATTTCATGAAACTCTAGTTTGCATCATCTCCAAATTCCTCATGCTTTAGCCACTATAGGTTCCTGAAAGTGAAGATCTAATTAAAATAAATTATTTGAGTGTCCAGTTTGGCCAAAAAATGTAAACCACTATGGTGGAATCACCCAAATATTAGTTTAGGAATAAATACTCTCCTATGTATATTTCTTACAAGTTATAAATGAAAATATTAATGATATTCTAATTTTTCTTTAGTTGTTCCACTGTATGTATGATTTTGTTTTAGCTTTAACTTAAAAGGTTAATTAAATTCCTAGAGAGGATTATAGATTTGTAGGGAATTACACATGATTTGATAAGAAGATATTGTTTTAGGCATTGCGAGTTTTCATACTACAAAGTATGATGAGAATAGTCCATCAATTTCTAAATTAAGTGGCTTATATATTTTTGGTTCTTACATATTTGACTCTATTGTACCAATTGATGAAACACTGATCTATTTGTTAGATAACCTTGCATAAAATGAGCTACTAGCATCTTAGAATTTAGATTTTAAAATCAGAACAATATTCATTTAAAAATCTTTTCAATTATGATGTATGTGTTTTAACTACCCCTGTCTCCTTGGAAATAGGTAATCATCTGCTTAAAGTTCTTCCAAACCTTCAATGAAGTGCATTATTTGCAATATTTAGGAGTAAATCTATGTATGAATGTGTTATGAACATGATATACTAAATTTGAACACAATAGCAAATACCCTCCTAGGTCTCATAGACCCTAAAGAGTAGGAGTAAAAACCTCAGAATCCTTTACTCATTGTGTTGGCCTCTAACCTTGAATTTTCTTAATCATAAGGATTGGCTACCCTTTAGAGAAATTCATGATTCTGCTGGAAAAAGAACCAATAGGACATGTAAAGGTGGTTTTTTTTTCGGTCATAGTTTCCATCTATCTTTTTTTTGTTGGTGTGATTCTTTTGTTTTTTTTATTTTTATTCGGTACATTCAAAATTGTTTGAGTTTATCTCCAGTAATATATTTATAAATATATTTAGGTCATTCATTCTATATTACATTTGTGCTGGTGGTTTTATACTTTGTTATCCTTTTAATAAATGGTCAATTATATGATTATATAAAGTTGTAGGAGATCAAATAGTTATAAATTGGAGTATACAACGGTATATTTAGCACAAGAATAATACTATATATTTGTAAAAAATTATGTGTAATTAATATTCTTGCATGCCAACTCAACATTATTTTATTTTATTTCATAATCTTTCTTTGTATGTATAATATTGTGCCAAGATACTTTACGCATGTAAAAAAATATTTTGGCTTCCTAGGGTCTTTCTAGCCCTTCTAGGATTTTTCACCTAAAAGGGGAAAGATGGGCCAAAATGCAATGTAAAAATTTAAAGATTAATGTTATATGGATGCAATATTCCTAGAGGAGATTATCTAAATGCAATAAACTGAAAAATAAAGGTGATTAATAATGCTAAACCTAAGAAATGCAACTTGTTTGAAAACACAGTGTTGTATGCAAAAGACCTAGAAAGATGAAGAGAAATGCAAATAAAACAAAATAGAAAGTTGTAAAACTAAATGTGTGCACTTGTAAACTTGTTGAGGACTAAAAATGATTCTCGAAATCTAGAAATGTTGACTTTTTGACTAACAGGGACTCATTCACCAAAAGGGTACTAGAATCTACACTCTGCTATGACAAACACCTCAAATGGGACTCATTCGCCACTAATGCAAAATTAGTCCTTTTTTTATTTTCTAAAAATTAAAGCTTTAGATTTGTACATTATCACCTGCACTTCACTTCGAGACTGAATCTCGAATTTGAATATTTGAAAACGCCTGCAAAATAGAATATAATTTTTTTTCTAATGAGGGGTTTTCTTTGGTCAAACCCTAATTTGGTAATTAACCCTTGAATGAATAATGAAATTTGCATAAAATCCTAGCCCTAACTGTGTCTAAGACTAGGAAAAATCTAAAGTAAGACAAAACCCTATTCTAATGTGCCAAATAAGACGTTTAAATGGAGCTTGAATGATGTAAGACTTCAACCTAAGAAACCCTACAACATTCCAAATGAATATTAATGACATGGAAACCTCAAATCGAAAGATAGAAAGAAAATGGAAGATGGAATCACTTTGAAAACAAGTCTTTAGGCTTGATTTCATGGCTAGTTGCATCTCCTCAACCTAGATTTCTCCATGATTCTCCATAGGAACCCATAATCAACCCCTTGCAATGTTGGATCTTGAATGATAAGTGAGCTTGAAGACCTAAAAAAACCCTATCTTATTGTCCTAAAGCTTCAACTTTGCTATAGAAAGACTAATGAATCTTCTTGTGAAAGATATTCAATATTTGACATTTGGATTTTCTTTGTAAAAGTGACTAGGAGATGTGAAAAATGACCTAAGAACACATATTTATAGGCATCAATACCTAATTGCTCATTATCTAGACCTAAGAGGCTGATATCCATTGAAAGAATTAATTCGGTTAGTTTCCCACTTAAAATTGAAAATCATCCCAAAAGGGACTCATTTCCCACCATTGGTGAATGGGTCCCACCAGAGGGGACTCATTCGCCCAAGGTGGTGAATGGGTCCCACATGTGGTTTTCGAAGATGGGTTTTTCAAATATGAATGATTTAAGCATTATTTGTCAGGATTTGTATGATTTTTTAGTGAAATGGACCTCTAGATAAAAAATAACGAACATTAGGGGCCTATAAATATAGTTTTTAAGACGTGATTGGCACAAGGGTGTCTAAAATAGGACCAAATTAGGCCACAAATTATACTTTCTATATAGGAGTACAATTTACGTGTCCACAGTTAGCCCCTATTTAGCACCCATATGACTCTATGTGCATATGTAAGCTAAAGGACTCAAAATAGTATACTTTATTGAATAAAAGGATACTCATTCAAAAGATCAGAGAATGAAGCCCCTAGTGTAGTTATCTACAAAACCACATCATTAGGAACCACATCCTCCAAAAACAATTCATTAGTTAGTCAAAAATCCTTTAATCTAATTTCTAGAAATCAAATTTGAGGGTAGATGTATGCTCCCCTTGATTTCGCTTGCTTTACGAAGGTGGAATCAAGGTAGTAGTATAGCCACATCGAATAAGGAACAATCATATTGTAGGGAATTTTCAATTACTATGCAAGACAATGATAGACAATTGATGATATCAAGTGCATAATCACGATTCCAACGTATCAAATGGCATCGAAAATGGAGTTCTCTAGCACCTATTAATGTGTTTGGAAGAAAAAGTACTTTATTAACTCTTAAAAAATAACACTAATTTTATACATAAGAGTAAGGAGGTAAAAGGAGAGTAATTTTTCACTTACTATTTCATTTACCTTCTTGTAGTGTGAGAGTGACAAGTGAAACAAAAAGATGTCGAGTAGACAAGATTACAGGTCTTCATGATTGGATGTGCTTTAAGATCAGATGGAACGCAGTGAGTAGTATCACGAGGTGAGTCGATTCTATGACCTTCACTTAGTGTTTTTGTAGTGATTTAATGATTTTTAATACATTTATAGGTTAATTTAGGATCTTGGAAAAAAAGTTCACAAAGTGTCCCCTTTCTTCGCAAAGTGTCCCATTTCTTTGCAAAGTGTCCTATTTCTTTGCAAAGTGTTGCATTTCTTCGCGAGTGTCATGTTTCTTTGTGAAGTGTCGCAAAAGGATTCTAAAGTGTCTGGGGTCTTTAGGAAAGCACACTAGAATAACTTTAGTACACTTGCATGATCAATAATGTAAAAATTAAAGATATTAGATGAATTTTTAGAGCATATTGTTGTGATTTTGATAGTTACCCACCCAGTTAGGGCTACGGCTATGGGGGAGATAATTGAGCTATTTCAAAGACCTAACCCTAGTACTATCAATAGAGGAGATAGAGCACCTTCAGGCCATAGGAATCTATTGGGCATACCTCATGCCTCCCATGAGGTACCATGATGCTATGTTGATGGCTCTCTATGAGCGCTAGAACATGAATACATGCACATTTCACCTCTCGACTAGGGAGATGATGATTACCTTAGAGGGTGTACACCATATTCTCTAAGTTCCTATTCAAGGAGAACTGGTGTGCTTTTTAGGAGATCTATCATTTCACAAGTAGAAGGTTGACATGCAATACTGCCTTGGCAGACTAGTACATGATGACCACGTGAGGGCGCAAATAGAGCTACCAATGGTGCTATATTCATAAGCCCTAGTGGTGAGAGGGATCATGATGCACACAATGGCACTAGTACTCAATCTAGATGAATGAGCAACACACCTTGATGGAGGATTATTTCACTTGATTCATGGGATGGTAGAGTATAGGATGGTCTACACTTGGGGATGTATCCTGGCACACCTATATTATGATCTGAGTTGATTTATTTTTTGGGAGATAGACAATACGGTGTATTTCACTCTTTTGTAGGTTTGGTGCCTTGAGCATATTACATGCACCAAGCCTATCAATTTCCCATGTGCTACAACTGTAGGGTATCGTTAGGCCTTTAGCCATCCTCTATGACACTTATGGTAGTATGGAGACTTGCAATTTTGGAGAGTGAGATTTGACCAATTGGAAGAGAATGAGATCGTTTGGAGACCTTATCAACTAACACTAAGTGGCCAGATCCCATGAGATAGTTGACAAGGATGTAGCTAGATAGATTTTTGGTTGGTCAGCATGACTATGTAGTACATCCTTTCTATTATGGTCGAGTCATACAATAGTTTGGACAGGTTCAGACACCACCGAGGGTGTGCCACTTTATTAGGAGATCAGTGTGGAGTGCCCAGAGAGTAGGTGATACCGTACAACTCACTATAGACCATGTTGTCCATAGTGACTCTGATAACTCAGATCACTATCATCCTCCAGTCTTCAATGTTGATGATGTCAGTAGCACAAATGAGCATGAGAAGTGGTGGTTAGTGAAAAAAATAGGTCCCATATTTTTTGATGGATGGCCCTTTAGGTAATGCAGGACCAGTGTCAAATGAGAGAGTTGAGGTAGAGGACAAGGCTAGGGAGGTATGTTGTAGGGCTGCAAACATATTCATTGATGTTATAGATGATGAGTATGATGAGGATGCAGATCCTGATTATGATGGCCAGGGCAGAGGAGACGAGGATAAGGAGGAGGAGGAGGATGAGGAGGAGGCGTACGAGGAGGAGGAACCACCCTTGAGTGAGTGATGAGGTAGAAGCTAGGGATTGATATGAGTGGGAAGAGCCCTCTCCCATTCGTATGATGAGATCACGAGCAGTAGCTATAGCAGGCACTAGTACGCACGGCCATGGGGAGGCTAGAATGTTCTCCATGCCCCCTATATAGGATGATGTTGATATTATTCAACCCATTGGAGATATAGGTGATGATATTTGATTTTATGCATGTATGTTATTGTTTATGATTCTTTATATATATATATCATGATGATGTGTACTAATTGTGTATTATTTCTACCTTACATGAGTGATGAGAGATTGGGGAGAGCTCTAACATTAGGTGGCTAAAGAGATAGTGTTTGCATCTATTGATGAGGAGATAAACCCAGATTACATGCCCCCACTGATCGTGGAGGATCCAGAGTCACTTAGACCATTCATGAGGCTACGAGTAGTGTATGAGAGTGTGAGGAGATGACTCCATTGAACCTAGACTGTAGGACAATCATCCGAGACTCTAGCAGAGGTGGAGAGACTATGGGTATATGTATCATGGCTATAGAAAGAGAGGGATAAGATAACAAAGAAGCATCAGCTGGCCCTTGGACAAATATAGGGTTTAGAGTTTGAGCTCAGGTTTAGTAGATCGCAATCATGATCACATATGACCATCATCTAACATCTTGCTACTAGATCATGAGGACTAGAGCCCAAGCGATCTAGTTTGCACAAACCTCAATGATACTGTATATTTTGATGAGATGTATATAAAATTTGGATATATATATATATGAGCATTTGATGTTTTATGATTTTTCTTAATGTGTTTGAATGTTAAATGGAAATGTGATTAATTAAATAACCTTGATTAGATTACTTAATTAATGTCTTCATGATTTAACAAAGTTTAGGTGATCTTAGTCAAACTTATTGCAGTTTCCTTTAGATAAAACATGATGATTAAGTATGTTATTCTAAATTAAATATATTTAATGGAATTGTAGAAAAAATGACCCTTTTCTTGACATGATATTAATTGGACTTAATGAGGCCTTGATTTAGGTGTTTTGAGGCATTTTATGCATCCAGACTAGTTCTTGGACCCTTGCAAACTAAATAAAATGCATTTAATGACGTATTGTGAAGGTGTCATGAAGTGTTGTAAGACATTTCTACACTCTTCTAGACTCTATTCATTATAATTTACCTAAAAATCACCTTTCATCACTAAACAAGTCCTATTTTGAAGTGTTGTAAAGTGTTGTAACAATATTTCATGGTTTTCTATGCATAACTTCACTATTTATCCCTTTCTTATGCTTTATTTGGCCCCTTTACTCCCTCATATGCTTTAATTAAGTGTATTTTTGAATATTAGCCTGGAAAACAACATTAAATACAACATAATTCCTAACACCCATATTCAAGTCCTAGGTGGGACCCATTCACCATGAGTGGCAAATGAGTCCCCCTTGGCTCCAAATTCAAACTATTTCAAAATTCCTTTCGGGTTTTTATTCAAAATCACTTGATGTCGGCCTGTGATGAGGTATGAACAGGTTACTAAGGCACAATATTGTATAAATAGGTGTTTTTATCCTCGTTTTAGATCCATCATCTCCCATAGATACATTCTTCATTATTCATTCACCATTCTTCTATCTCAAGTTAAGCAAGCTAGGGCTTTCACATTGCAAGTCATTAATTTAGCTTCCTAAGACATACAAAGGCTGATTCTACATGTTATGTTGCAGCCATTCAAGATCAATCATCATGGTAAGGTAATCTATTCCATTATTACATGTTTCATTCTATTCTTTCATCATTTTGGTTTAATTAACTAAACAGGTTTGACCAAGGCAAACCCCCATGCCCTAACAATCAACATTTCTTCTTCTCTTCTTGTGTTTTTGTAGATTTAGGTCCGTTGGGAGCTTGGAAATAATTGAATACCAATTTTCAAGGTTAGAAAAGTCCTCTCTTCATTCAACAATTCAAAGAATCAACAAAATATCATTTTTAAATTTGTGAATTAGAGTTTTAGAAGCGAACACCTATAGGGCATCAAAGTGTAGATCGAAAGCTTCATAATCCACCTTTCAAAATACAAAAATTCAAAAGTGGAATAATTCTCCATGGGTGGTGAATGAGTCCCACCCCAAGGTCAATTTTTGGATTTTTACATTTTTATATACCCTTTTGTCAAAAACAGGTTTTGGGTACAGTTTGGCAAAATTGGGACTAATTCACCCAGAATGGAAAATGAGTCCCTCTAGGCCTTAAAATCAGCATCAACAATGTTTTAAAAGCAATTTCCAGTCTCCCTAAAGCTTTTAGGTGCACACTTCAAGTTTCATTCATTTCTGTTTAGCTTTGCATTTGTTTATAGTTCATTGTTGCATTACACAATGTGTTTTCAAACAAGTTGTTCGCATTTAATTTCCATTCAATAGTCAATAAATATTATTAGTTTCTTGAATTTAAACATCACATCTAGGAATCTTGCATTCACATGAATTTAACTTTTGAATGTGAACATGAGTATTTTTGGACCCATCTTTCTCCTTTTAGGTGAAAAACCCTAGAAGAGATAGAAAGCAAGTGGTTCAAAAAAAATTATGTTTCATTTTGGTGAACCTTCTTTTTGAACATGTTATTTTCTGATTTGGAGTACATTTTCATTAGAGTTGCATTGGTTAATTTGCATCTAAGGTTTCAAATTTTTGTATTAGAAAAAAAGTGCATTTAGCTTTACATTTTTGCATACAATTTCCTTAAAAGTTTCTAAAATTTTGCAACTCCATCTCAGGTCTGCATTATACAACATTAAACACATCAAAAGCAATTCAAAATCTCTAAAATTTTTGCAAAAAACTAGTACTAGGACTCATTCACCATACTGGGCGAATCAGTCCCTATCCAGATTTTTGATTGTCCGTCCCTACATCAGAAACCTCATTTATGTGCTTCCTAAGCCTCCTAGTATCATATAGCATAAGTATGGAAAGTTTTTGGAACATTTTTTTATGCATTTAGCTCAAAAACATCATTTTATATTACTCATGCTTCAAAGCACTTCATTTGCACACATCTTTACATTTGAAAATGCTTCCATTTCTATAATTTTGCATAATATTGATAAAAGTACTTTTCACTTTTGCATATACAATATTTATATTCATAAAGCTTTGCCTTAGTTTGGTAAAAGTACTTTTCATTCTTTCATATACATCGCTTACAATCTTAAGGTGTTGCATAGATTGGATAAGAGTGTTTTGTATCTTTGCATATACATTGTTCAGATTGCCGAAACATTGCATGAAATGGTTACATGTGCTTTTCATTCTTATTCAAACAATGCTAGTACCTTACATATGTAGAAATGTTTTAATAAACATTTCTTGTCCCCTCCCTATGAGAGTGTTTTAGTGAAAGAGACTACTACTTGGGCCATTCCTAATGATCATACTTGTTCTTCTCATAATATCTCTCCTCTTGGTGATGAAGATATTTTAGTAGAAGAATTAATTAATCAGAGTTTTGAGAATCCTAGTTTTTTCTCTCCTTTTACCTCTCTTAGTGGACAACACATTCGCAATCAACATACCACAACCTTAGATGATCATGAAAACAACATTTGTTCTTCTTCTAGTATCTCTCCCCATTGTGAAGTAGATGTTTTGATGTTAGAGAACACAATCAATGAAGGTCATGAATATCTTAGTTGTCCCCCTTCACCTAGGAAAAACCCTCTAGAAAAACATTCTTCAACCATTGATCATTCCCCTACTTGCGATGAATTCCTTTTAGAAGAACTAACCTATGAATGTCACAAACATTTGGCTTGTTGTTCTCTTAAAAACTCTTTTCCTAGGGAGAATATCATGGTGCACAAACATATGAACATTAACACATATCCTTCAACCAATAAACCTTCCCTAGTTGAGGATACTCAAGTGGCATTAGAATCCCCTTCACCAACATATCAGGCCAATCAAGACAAATTTTTTGAGGTTATGATGACACAAGTGGGATCTCCTTTAATTAGTGAGCTTCCTAAGTCACCTTCTATTAGTGAAAACCACAAAAAATTCAAAGATGTCGTGAAATCCATGATGTGCAATCTATTCATAACAATGTTTTTCAGCTACTAAATTCTAATCTAGTGACTCAAACATCTAGGGGACCATCCAACACTCCTACACCATTACCTACTCCTCAAAAAGTGCCTAGTGTTGAAGATCTTAAAAAGACTTCTCCTAATATTTTTGTATGGGAACTCATTCAACTCTCACCAACAGTCAAAATTTTTTTTCATGAAATGTTGGAAATATAGAAGAAAGAAATTCAATGTTACATAAAACCGAATCATATAACATCCTCCTCTCATCCAATGTAAGCCACCCAGTCTGAAATCACATTCCCTAAACATGAATTACCCTCATTTGAGATTCAAAACAAGAATGATCCCTTAATGATAAAGGTGATCATTAATGAAACTTTAATTAGGCACACTCTCATCGACAATGGATAAAAAATTAATGTTTGTAGCATGGAAATCCTACACAAACTTGGCATGGACAAAAATATCATTCAACTTCATGATGTTCATATTCATGGCTTTGAAAATGTTCATAGGCAACCACTTGGGATGATCACATTACCTATTGAGGTTAGACCTGTAGTGTTTCCTACCTCTAGTCATATCATGCAAGGACCCATTCCATACAAACTTCTTCTAGAGACACCATGGATTCATTCTATGAAAGGAGTGCCATCTACCCTTCACTGTGTAATGAAATTTGAATACAACAACAAGATATACACAATTGATGCAGATGAGCGAAGATATGTGTCAAATGCTCACAACACTTCAAACTCCCCTAATCGTTTCATTCCTAGGGAAAAAATTGAACCTATACAAGTTGATACTAATTCTCCACCTACAAAAAAACTCTTTGATGATAATTGGGGGTTGTTAAATTCTACCCCTCCTTTCCATAACAATTCCAAAATCTCACCCTCATGGTCCAAAGAGTCATATACAAATGATTCATTTTTCAGACATAAGTTCTCGTAGTGAATGGAGTTTCACACCTACCTTAATAGGAGAGTGTGCAATATCCCAATCTCAACCTAAATAGCCTTGTGTTCCATTTGCTCAACTTATTTCTACCAAATCACCTCATCGTGGTGATGGGGGAAATATAACTACCAACCCTCGTGCAAAAATAACACATAACGATAAAAAGGATTTGTGTTCTTTTATAGCAACCAATCCTTCTCACAAACACACAACCCCTTAATCTCACTTGGAAAATTGTTAAGATATCAAGGCATGTCCAGGATCATCATGGAAAAAATAGGCCCTTAAGTGGCAAAAAATTCAGAAAAACCAGAGTTAGACAACTTGACATAAAAATTTGAATAAGTTATATATATTATTTAAAAAATATGTAAGAAAAGAATCTGTGGGTATGTGCAGGATCATCATGGAAAAAATAGGCCCTTGAGTGGCAAAAAATTCAAAAAAATCAGTGTTAGGCAACTTGGTGTAAGAATTTGAATAAGTTATCTATATTACTTCAAAAATATGTAAGAATAGAATCTGTAGAAAATTGAATGTAGTATTTAAACTACTAGGTTTATTTAAAAATAAAAAAATCTATTTGGTGAAAATTTGAAATTTCAATCTTGATGAGTACTTAAATTTCGGGGAAAAATAAGTGGAGTGGTTGTCGACCACCCCTACTTGTAATAAAATGATAATATTTTTTTATAAGATTTTAGACATAAGTAGAGGACTCATGTCAGGATGTGATGCATATTTTTTTGTAATTTTTTTCCAAGTAAATAATTAATTATGAATTTTTTATTACAACTTTTAAAAAATATAAAAACTGGTATGTCTGACCACCTTAACTTGGTCAAAACTTCATGAAATTATTATTGTATTATTTTAATCCTATAGTATGTAAGAAGCATAGAATGTGACATATTTCAAATTAAAATATGTGTCTTGTTGAAAGGATATAGATGTTTCTCAATAAATACATCGATCCGAGATTTTAATTAAGTAATTCTAATAAATGAATAATAATTATTTATTAAATTCAAATTAAAGAATAATTTATATTGGTGGAAGCTAAGTCTCCTCCTAAAACCTTTTTGTTTCATCAATTTTGGGTAAAAAAAAAGTCGCCAGCCACATACTCTACAAATATCCATAATATTACCACTTTTTGGCCCATCATGATCCTGCACATACCCCTGTAGCAAATTGAATCTAGTTTCTAAACTACTAGGTTTATTTTTTTTTAAATCTATTTAGTGAAAATTTGAAATTTCAATGCAGTACTACTTAAATTTTATGGAAAAAATAAGTAGGTGT
>VDFB02391471.1:0-49120 GCA_007258455.2 Sequoia sempervirens
TGAAGGTTGTTCATGAGTTCTTCAAATAGGTCCCCTTCTAGCATAGACAACTAGTATGCTCTTGAACCATAAACTGACATAATGAAAAAGGGCCCCAACCAATTTGGTTCAAACTTTCCTTTCTTCTCTCTATCTTGCTGATTGCTTGGATTCTCCTTCAACACTAAGTCACCAACTTGGAATGTTCTGGGTTTGACCTTATGGTTGTAACTTCTAGACATTCGTTGTTGGTAGGCATTTAGGTGATTCACTGCATGTTGCCGCTTCTAATCTAATAGTTCTAGTTCTTGCAATATTGAGACTCGATAGTCTTCATCAGGGATGATATCTTTCAATGAGACGCAGGGCGATGGTATTTCAACTTCAATAGGTACGATGGCCTCAGACCCATATACAAAAGCATATGGTGTAGCTCCCATTGGTGTGTGAATACTGGTGCGGTATGCCCACAAAGCAGGGTTTAATTAGATGTGCCAATCACGTCTTGCATCATTGAAGGTTTTCTTCAAAATCTTTAGAATAATTTTGTTGGAAGCCTCTACTTGACCGTTCCCGTAGGGATAATATGGTGTAGAGAAGTGATGTTGGATATTGAATTTCTCACACAATTCTTGCATGTCTTGATTTTTGAATGGTCTTCCATTGTCAGTGACAATGGATTGGGGAATACCATACCAACAGATCATGTAGTTGAGGATGAATGATGAAATTTTCTTTCCTATGATATTGATTAGAGGAACAACTTCAATCCATTTCGTGAAGTATTTTGTAGTTGTGATGATAAACTTGTGTATGTTTGATGAATACAAATGAATTTTACCAACAAGATCTAGTCCCCATTGAAAAAATGGCCATGTGATGCAAAAGGTTGGAGTTCTTGTACTAGTGTGTGGATGAGGTTGTTGTGAATCTGATGTTTCTAACATTTCTTCACAAACTAGAAAGACTCCTTTTCCATAGTTGGCCAGTAATATTCTAAATGAAGGAGTTTCTTGGCTAAGGTTAGACCACTTGAATGTGTCCCACAAAAACCTTCATGGACTTCTCGTAAAGCTATTTAGACTCATTGCATTCTAAACATCGTAGGAGAGTTTTTTCAAGGCCTCGTCGGTATAATAAATCCGTGATAAGTGTATGTCAGGTAGCTCGGCGAATGAGATTTCATTTTTGTTTTCGTGACAAGTCAGGTGGAAGAGTGTTATCTTTCAGGTAGGTATAAATTTCATTGTATATTGAGGTATTGGTATCGGATAGGTGACAGATAACATGAGATTTAGTATCATCATAAGCAAGGGAGAACAATTGTTCCACCAAGAACTCGTAACAAATTCTTTTCTTTGGAATTTGTAACAAGGAAGCAATAGTAGCATAGCATCGCCGACTTTATTGTCCACTCTCGAAATTTGTTCAAATTTGATATCCATGAAATATTTATTGAAATCATCTAGCATTCTTTTGTAGGGCATCAATTTTTCATCCCTTGTTTGATAATCATCATTGACTTAGTTAATGACTAACTGAGAATCTCCATACACTTGCAATTCTAGGACCTTCCATTCTACAATTGTTTTGATGCCAATGATTAATGCTTCATACTCTTCCATGTTGTTAGTACAAGGGAACATCAGTCTATATGATTTTGGTATGGTATGTCCTTGTGGAGTGATAAATAGGATTATGACTCTTGATCCATGCTGGGTGTCTGATCCATCAAAGTATAGTGTCCACTGTCTTGCAGCTAAGGTGAGAACATCGGCATCTAGGAATTCAATGTGTAAAGGATGATTATCTGGTAGTGGTGCCTTTTCCAATTGATCAATAATTGTTTCTCCTTTTATTTCCTTCCTATCTACATATTGGATATTGAATTCACTGAGTATCATGACCCACTTAGCCAATCTCCATGTTAGGTTAGCTTTGTTGAGGAGATATTTGAGAGGATTTATTTTAGCTATCAACTTGATGGTGTGAGTTAGCATGTAGTGTCATAGCTGTTGGGTAGCGGATACTACTACTAGAAAATAATTTTCAATGGAGGTATAGTTGATCTCATAGCCATTTAGCATCATGTTGATGTAATAGATTACTTGTTCTTTACCTGCTGAATCTTCTTTTGCTAATAGGGCTCCCAATGATGTCTCTGTTATAGCAATATATAATAGTAGTGGCTTCCCTTTTGTTGGTGGTACTAGGATAGGCGGATTCATTAAATATTGTTTCAAATGGTTGAATGCTCCTTCACATTTCTCATCCCATCAGAAGGAAACATTTTTATGTAGAAGATGAGTGAAGGGATGGGTCTTGTCTGCTAGTTGTGAAATGAATCTGTGGATTGATTGAAACCTCCCTTGTAGAGAACGAAGTTGACTAATGTTCTTTGGCGGTTGCATTTCCATAATAGCTTTGACTTTGGCTGGATCTACCTCAATCCCTTTTTTTGAAAATATGTAACCCAAGACTTTTGCTAACATCACTCCAAACACACATTTCTTGGGATTTAGCCGTGCATTGAATTTCTCCAGTCTAGTGAAAGGGAATTTTATCTAGGATCTCTAGATGTGTCCTTCCACAGTATATGATTTGGCTATCGTCATCACATAGTATTTCATGAAAGTATGCATCATATCATGAAAAATGTTGCCATGGCATGTTGGTAGAGTAGCTTCAACATTCTTCTTGAAGCGAGCGACATGACATTCCAATAAGGTTCCCCATGGACAAGTAAAGGGTATTTTATCTTGATCTTTTGGGGCTATTTTGATTTGGCTATACCTAGAAAAGCCATCCATTAGTGATAGCATGCCATGCCCTATCATCAAGTCTACTATGATATCTATATTGGGTAGAGGAAAATCATCCTTAGGACAAGCTTTGTTAAGATCTCAGAAATCTATGCAGATGTGAATGTTGTTGTCAGGATTTGAAACTGGTACCATATTGGAGATCCACTCGACATAGTCAATGGGTCTGATGAATCCTGCATCTAACAACTTCTTCAACTTTGCCTTTACCAATAAGGCGATATGGGGGTGGATTTTTCTCAACTTTTGTTTGACTGGTTTCAATCCTAGAGGTAATGATAAGTGATGCATGATGAGTTTTGGATCAATCCCTAGCATGTCAGCATATGACCAAGCAAAGTTAATTTGTTTTTCTGTGAAAAATTTGAGAAAACATGGCTTTTCTTGGACTATCAAAGATGTTGCTAGCTGGATAGTCTTCACTATCTCTTCATTTTCGATGTTGATACACTGTGTGGGTTCAATCAAGACTTTCGATCTTTCCTAAAAATGTTCTAGGAGAGTATCAAATCTTCCATCCTTTGATGCCTTAGAGAGGTTTTCACCATTGGATGTGCTCTTTGTTTTTACTTTTTCTGGATCTGACACTGCCATTGAATGGTTTCAATGTCAGATCTATTTCCTATATTATTCATTTTGCATCTGGAAGATTTGATACTCCCCTATGTGGAAGCCTTGTTACGATGTTCATTGGTGGAATCTATTTTTGGATCATTGACATAGAGGAAATTGACAATGGCATCATCATTTGAAAATGTGGGGATGTCAAATGGCTCGGTTAGGTCCCAATCTATAAGCTCAAGATGTACTAAGGGTAAGAAGTCACCAGACTGGTTAAGGTCAGAAAGGGTAAGAGTTCTAATAGTGGTGTCTTCAATTTGTCCAATAGCAAAATCAAGATCTATAAGGTAACTCTCCTTTGAATTATCTGTTTCACTTCGAGTTGAATCTTCACTAGAATCATCAAGGTGTTGCGATCTAGATTCAAACAGTTTAGAATCTAACCCTTGTCCCTCTTCAAGTAGGGGTGCATATTTGTGTACTACATGAATTTCTTTATCATGGCAAGATTCTTCTAATAGGGAATCCCACTCATATTCATTGGAATCAGTCTCATGCTCATCATTGGCTTGTAACTATAGGATTCTTTCAACCACCTTTTCTTTTGTGTCCTCTTTATAGCCCAACCTAGTATTGTCTTTTGGATTGATCAAAATGGGTTCAATTGGCTCTACAATTCCCTCTTTCCTTTTGCCTATGGGACCTTTCCCTTCATATCACATTTTTTCCAAGATAGTGAAACCTTTTCCATATTGAGTTGTCTATACATTTGCAGTTGTTGCTTGGGATTCTTCTTCATCCTTATAAATCCAATTTAGAACATCATTGTCTTTTGCTTCATCAAACCTAGTGCTTTCTTTTATAAACCATCCATCAGATTTGGTAACTAGTTGTGAGGTCTGCTACGTTGATGTGGAGGGTTGCCCATAAAATTTTGGAGAAGAAAAGTGTGAAAGACATAGGGACTGCTCAAAGAAGTATTCACCAACACCTTTGTCTTTGATTTGAACTTTTTCATCAAATTGATTTGACAAGGAATTCAATTGGGTTTCAGGATTTGAGAAGGTGGATGGAGCAACTTCTTTCTTCTCAGACTGTTTAGCCATAGAAATGGATTGAACTTCTTGATTGGAGGCAATAACCAATGGTTTGGATGAAGAAATTGATTGGATTTGATCATTGGAAGGAGTGGGAGTGGAAGCTTCTCTGTTATGAGGCACAAAAACATCCTAAACAGATTTTAGGGTATTGCAATACTAAGGACTATTTGAATCAGCCGAAATGGTGATTTCTTGACCACCACAAGGAAATTTCAAGCATTAATGGTACGTTGATGGAACCGCTTGCATTTCATGGATCCATGGACGACCCAATAGTATGTTATAGGTAAAATCCTTGTCTAAGACTTGGTAGATTACATCTTTTTGTATTGGTCCCACTTGAATAGGTAAAACAATCAATCCCTGTGAAGATCTTTCCTCATCATCATATGCTTTTATGGTGATCTTTTTCTTTGAATCAATTGTATTCTCAGAGAATCCTAAGGCACGAACAAGCTTTAGAGTACATATATTCAGGCCAGCTCCTCTATCTATTAGGATGTGTTTGACGCGATGTTTATGAATTAGGACTTCAATGTGGAGAGAAGCATTGTGGGTATGAGAAATTGATGCATCATCATTTTCGGAAAGGATAGGCAATGTGGTGTAGTCAAATGTTCCACCATGGCTTCAAATTTACAAACTTCGAGATTAGTTGGTACTGTTGTGTCCACTAGGGACTTTTCCAAGATCTCTTTGTGAGCAGGAGAAATTTTGAGTAGTTCCAATATAGATATTTGTGTAGGGATCTTTTGTAATTGGTCCACTATGTTATATTGATTGGATGATGTCACAGGGGTTTTGGATGAACTTCCTTTTAAGACATATTTGGCCTGTGCTCTTGTGGTTGCATTCACTGGTATGCTATCCTGTTTCCCATTGATTTTAATGACATTGATTTGGGTATCCATTGCAGTCACATCTGGTTTGATGTCATTGGTTTTGTTTACAAGGAAAATAACATGTTGTTCTTGTTCCATTGGGGTGTCATAGGTTGGATTATCATTCACAGTAATGTCCTGATGATCATTGGTTTCAATGGTATTCATTTGGTCTTTTGTTGCTAAAATATGATTTATGACAGTATCATGAACATAGTTTACATTCTTTCCCTTGCTATTTGTCATAGATGATTCCCCTTTTTCATAGTTTGGAAATGGATTCTTAAATGCCCTGTGATCTGCATTTTTTTGGAGTCCCTCTATTTGTATATTTTTCTATCTATCAAGTCTTGTATTTTGTGTTTCAATTGCATGCAGCTATTTGTTTGGTGACCTTTGCATTGATGAAATTCATAGTAATAGACATCATTCCACCATGACAATTTTACTTTTGGTTCAAAACCTCGAGTGTCAAGTAATGTTATGAGGTTATTTTCAAGAAGTTCCCTCAATGCAGATTTGTATGATTGACCCAAAGGTGTGAATTTTCTATAGTTTGATTGTGTTTGATATGGTAAAGGTTTTGATGTGGTGTTACTTTGATTGTGACTGTTTTGATTGTTGGGTGGGTTGATATTTTGATTGGTGCCCTAGTTGTTGTTTTGATCAGTTTTGGTGGTGGTTCCTGACAAATTAAAGATTGGTTTCACATTATGTGTTTTGTTAGCACCATCGTTGGCATTCTTGTTCCTTGTCCAAAATTTGGGTTTCTCATTGTTGTGATGATTGGAAGAACTAGCATTGTTTGATCCTTATTGTGAATTTTTAATACCCCTCTTTTGACTAGAGCTTCTTCAATTTTGACATTGTTCTCTATCATTTTTTTGAAGCTAGGGGGACATTGCAATTGTAATTGATAGCTCATTTCACTATTAAGGTTATCGATAAAAATCTCCATCTTTTCTTGTTCTGGTATAGGACGAGCATATCAAGTGAATAATCTTCTCCACCTTTGTAAGAACACAAGAAAAGATTCCCCTTATTTTTGTTTGGTATTACAAAGGTCCTTCATGGTTATCTCATGTACAATGTTGTAGGAATATTGTGCAATGAATTTGTTAACAAGTTCTTGGAAGGATTTTATGCTTGGTTGTAATTTTGAAAACCATTCCATGCAGTGACCTCCCAAGCTATGAGGGAACAGTCTTATCAGATATGTGTCCTCATAAGCGAATTCAAGACTCATTGTTCAAAATTCTCACGCGTGGTCTATAGGGTCTGATTTCCCATTGTATTTGTCATATTTTGGCAATTCACAGTTTTGAGGAAATGGTATCATGTTTAACCTTCTATCAAAGGGATAGGGACAAATATCTTGTAACAAGTATCTTTTTGGAGTCCCTCCTTGCATATCTTATTGTTGTTGTTGAAGGTTTTGCATCTGATGCATTAGAATAGCCATTTGATCTGTGGGAGGTGTTTCAGTCTCAGTTTTCTTTGGGGTTCTCTTCAATTTATTGACATCAAAGTCATTAGGTAATTTGGCTCCTTGATTTTCCAACATTAAGAGGTATTTTTCCCCATCTTTCTCAAAGATTCGCTCTAGGAATTTATGGAATTTGGGATCTTGATTGGCTTGTTCTACTTCCTCCTTTGTTATATCTTCTACTTCATTTTGGAAAACCTTGTGAAAGGGATTTTCCTCTGGTTTTGCCATGGTATTTTGAGATTATGGTTCTTTGTCCTTAAGCTTTTGTTTTCGGGACCTTGTTAAAACGGGCATACAAGTTATGAAAGTTTGCTAAATTTTGATCGTTATTTGAGAGTACCCAAGGAATACCTAGGTTGAATAGAATAATGAATTCTATTGATATAACCAAGGTGATAAAAATTTGATTTAAAGTGTATTGTTTCAAGATGAAGGATGATGAATCCTGACGGGGAAACTTAACTTGATGATCAAATCTTGAGTTCTTGATGATGGGGCACTTTTTGGATGTGTGATCAAAGTTTAGGTAAAAAGGGGTTTCACTTGTGGAAGTCAATTTTAACAAAGTTTTGGACTCTAATGGATAATTCCAAACTTGAGAAGAATTTTCAATTTTGGGTTCCAATCCTGAAATGGTGAGAAAATTCCTTTTTAGACAAAATGTTCAAATCTTTGGAAGAGTCTTGGATTTTGGCAATAGTAGAATGAATATAAACCGGGGTTGTTCTTTGAAGCTTTTCTGTAAAAGTTGAATAACAATCTATCCTTGAATTATTAAAGCATCGAAAGACGTTTCTGATGAGCTTTTGGACTAAGAGCTATAGATTTTGGTTTTTGAATTTTGATTTTTCGTGAAGTCATTGGATAAAGTACATGTTTAAGCTCCTTGGTTTATGAGGAATGATCCTGAATTGGAAAAATCTTCTAAATCTGGTTTCAGAATGTTAGGTAAAGAACAATCCTAATTCTTTGTTTATGGATTTTGGTGGAAGCGTCGTTACAGTTAGTGGAAGCGCTGAAAGGAAAAAGCACCACATAAAATCTTGGATGCACCATAGAATGGTTGGGACACGCTAAATAATTAGGTGAATGCGCCATAGAATAGCTCAAATGCGCTAGAGTTTTTGGTCAATGCGCTGCAGGATTTGGCGTATGCGCCACAGAATTCAGGAGATGCGTTGGAAAATGGGGTGGATGCGCCATAACAGAAGGTGGATGCATTGGAAAAATCAGTGAAAGCACTATAGAAAACAATGGAAGTGCTGGATAGAGAATGCAAAATTTTGTTTCTAGTTTGCTTGATTTTTCTGGTGTTTGGCGAGAGGATAGTTTGTTCCAGATGATGTATTATGAATCACAATTTTGTAGTTTTCCAGTGTGAGGTTTTTTTTGAATTTTGGTTTGAAAACACTTTGACAAGCATAATCAAGCACAACGTACATTCCCTAGGGTTGTGAAAGACTATATTCTCTTGGATTCCATGCGGGTTTTACCCCAACCACACTTATTTTTAGCAGATGAATTCAAAAGCTTGGCTACACGGGCTCCCCCTTACAGTGCACTCACTTCTCAGGTCAACCAAGCTTCTAGCCTCCATAAAACTCCCATGGAAGGTTGATCATCTCTACTAAAAACTATGAGAATGTGGATGCCTTCACAACAACCATTGTTGTGCCAAGAGAATAGATAAAGGTTTTGGCCAAACTCCTACAAGGGTTTTAGTAAGGACTTTCTGTTCCTGGGGGATAACCCATGCAGTGAGAGACCATTGCTTCCCTTCTCATCAGGACTATCCTCATGATATTGGCCTTTGTGACAATATCCACATTTATATCCCGACTGGAAATGCGCTTGGCTTTAGCGTGTTACCGACTGGGTCGTTCCCTTGGGTGAGTACTTTTTCCCACAAGGCAGGCCCTCTAGGATAAACAAAAGTGAGAGAATATACTTGTAGTTCGATCAATATTTATTTTGCATGAATAAAGAGAGAACCCACGCTATATACCCTACTCACACTTGTAGATTAACAAGAATGGGTCTAGCTTTTTTATCACCCAGTTAAGGGGAGAGCATATGCCTACCATTCAAAACACACCACAAATAATGAAAAGGAATGGTTTTGGATTTTTTATCACCTAGTTAAGGGGAGAGCATATGCCTACCATTCACACACGCAACAAACATGGTGTTCTTTCCTTGTTAATTAGTCTAGGTTCCTAATTTAAACAAGAAAGAAATACATAAAAATTTAGCCTCTACATGATATTTATTAGTAGTTCATCATGAATTTTCTTTGACAAGCGTTCTAGAGTTTTAGCAAAGTCTTTAACAACGTTTCATGAAATCTACAAAACAAAAAAACCAACATCAGTTTTCATTCTTGGGAAAATTTTATAGAGGAAAGTAAAAGTGCCATTACAGTAAGCAGAAGCACCAAAAAGATAGAAGCGCCACAAAATCAATGAAAAGCACCACAAAAATGGGCCAAAGTGCCACATAATTAATGAGAAGTGCCATAGAAAATCCCTTATGCACCACAGAATGGCTTGTAAGCGCCGGAGAAATCCTTCATAGCACTAGAACAGTCGGTTGATGCATCGGATAATCTTTCGGAAGTGCCAGATAATTTAACAGTTGCACTAGAGAAACCCTCGTCGGAGCCTGTAAAACACACTTTCCAAAAAATATCAAAATAATAGGGGCTAGGGCCCCATGGTGTGTGCCAATTTATGTGTGTAAGAAAATATGCATGAATTATATCAAATTAACAACACACTTAGATGGAAAGCATTGCAGTAAGGAAATCTAACTTAATCAAACATAATTCGATAACATAGTTCCTTAAAAACATCCCATCTTCCTCTAAACTTAAATGTCCTAGTAATTATGCTCTCAAATCTTATTCGTGCATAAATCACTGGGATGCCATCTAAGAAACAAGTAGCCTATTTAACTATAATGCAGAATCTAAGTCTACATCTATATGATTGAATGGTTTAGCTGGATGAAATGGTGAAATGACATGGTGAGTGAGCTGTTGTATACAAAGTGATATGGAAATGATACAATGCAAAATTAAGCTAATGGAAATGTAATGTATATGATCCTAAATGCTAAATTAAACTAAGAAACATCTAAAGGAGCCATGATTCTAAACAAATTGCTAGGCTATTCTAAAATATTGAATTGAAAATGAAAACTAAGCTCTTAAAGACTTGAATGAATTTTTGCAGAGTGATGTTATTTAAATGCTCCTTATGAAAAAGTTGTGAATGGGCCTCAATTTATAGATTTTACCAAGGCATTTGGTGAGTTGGCAGTCATGAACGATTGAGATTTGATATGGAGATATTGACAGTGAAGAATGAGAAGGATGGAGAAAACAAGGCAATTGTTCCCTTTAGTAAAACCATTTTTCCAAGTGTAAGAAGGAATCATTTGAATGAAGGAGCCATGTGTCTTGAAGGTGGTTAAAATTGTTCAGAAGAAATATACATTTTAGAAAATAATTATTATTATTTTCATGTGACACATGGTGAGTTGGAGGGTGAGGTGGAAGGTAGTTAGAGAAATATATAGAAATGTGACAAATTTGAATTTAAAAATTCAAATTTAATGAGAGGGAGTCAATTAAAATAAAGCAAATTATTTAGATTTGTTTATTTCAATTAAATCATGAAGAGGGTGAATTAGAATAGAGGAATTTAGAAAATATGAACTATGTAAATAAATTTGCAATTTATTTATATAGTAGAGGAATAAAGATTTTATTAATTAAATAATCGATATTTAATTAATATTCTCCAGACCAATTTTGGATGTATACACTAATAATTTTAATTTAGGATGATTTAACATCCATAGAGTAAGCTTGGAGCACATAAAAGGTTTCAAATGTAGAATGTTTGTTGGTGACCATGTTTTATAGAGAATTTTTTAGGGTAATTTAATTTTTATTTAGAAGTTTCTTGTACATATTGTGTTGTGGTATTTGTTTTTCAAGATTTTAATGCAAAATGCATGTTGTTTGACATCTTTAACATAGATATTTTGTGGGTGACTATTGTTTTTCTTATTTTCCATTTTCTATTTAAAAAGCTCGCTGAACAAATTGTTGGGTGGTATTTGTTTTGCAAGGTTTCAATGCTTGTTGGGTGGCCTTGTTGGGTGACCGTGTTCTAAAGAGCTCTTTTGGGGTGATTACTACTTTTCTTTGTAGAAGTCTAATGGTCAGTCTATTGAGTGACTATTGAGTGAATGCTTGTTGGGTGACCATGCTTTACAGAGGTCTTTTTTGGGAAACTATTATTTTTATATTTTCTACTTAGAAGTCTTACATAGAGGGTTATAGTTATATTTGTTTTTTATATTACACAATGCTTATTGGGTGACCAAGATTAAAACATATTTTTCTGGAAATTTTTGTTTTTTATTTTCTATTTTATATTGACCAATGCCACAAGACAATGTGTGAGAGTGGTTTAATTGGGTAGAATGATGTCTTCATCTATGACATCACTATTGTGTATCAAGATTTCTAAATTTTATAGAACAGGCATTGCACAATATAGGGAACTTCAACTAAAGAAGAAAATTCAGATCTTTGTATCCTAACATGTGAACCCAGTATTATTGTATAGAGATTTTTATTGTTGTAATTTTCATAATAAAGTAGCAAATCTGCTCACAATTTTTGCAATACTTATGGACTTTGTTAGATCACCTTGACTGGGTGGGTTGCATGTATCCCATATATCTTAGGTTTGGTAATCCTTATTTCCATATCTTGTAGCTCCTAAGAGAAAATTCATTTTGTGAATTAATTACCCAAATAATACTTCTCATGATGATATTATCATGCATTGTGATAAAATACATTTTAATTAAGACATGAAAAGGTTCCTATTTAGGAGAGCTAGTTTTTAATCTTACTATAAGTAATTTCCATATAGCATAACGATTCCTTTCATCCTAAGTGTAACACCTACAGAGTTTGGTGATTTAGTTGAATAAAAAAATTGACACATTTGGCAGAGTAAAGTCCAAGCATTATAGAATAATAGGACTAGGAAGGTTAGGTGTACATCTTATGCTTGAGAAAATAACAAATTTTATGTATTGGACTAGAAACTATGATAGAATAGACATACATCAGAAATACTCCTTGGCCTAGTAATATTTTATAATTTAACAACATTATTTTAAATTTTTGTTGTTTCTTTTTCTCTATAGGTACCTTGCAATCTCCCAGGATGACTTGAAGTAGGAAGATATACTTTTTAGTTTTCCATTATTGAGTCCAATATGAACAAATTGCCACCTAGGAAGGCATGTTTTATTTGTTGTCATATATTTGATATGCCAAGAAAGTCTCAATGTGTTTCTCCTTTAAAAAACAATAGTTTTTTGTTCAAAGCCTAGAAAATATATTAACTGAAATCACAAATATGTTGGACTCCAACATTTTTAAAATCAGACATATTGTAATTGTATGAAGCCTCTATAGTCCTAGCCATTTCAAAACTAAATTTATGGACACATTTCTAGATTGCATCATAGATATTAGCTTGGGTTGAGTGTCCCTACATAAAAGTGCATTCTAGTTGATAGTTGAAAATGGGGTAAAACACTCAATACAGGCAGACATACATAGTCAAAAAGGAAAAAGAAACTAAAATTTTAACAGAACATCATGCACCTAGAATCCAAAGCTCAAACACTAGCACTACTAGGAAACTTAATGAATGGAGTACAAACAAAGGAAGCAACCCTTACCAATGAAAATAATAGGAACAATTGATTTCCCAGTTAACCTTTGTGATCCACTTTGTATTTGTCGTTGTGAAGGTCCTGGCATCAACAATTATCTAAGAGAGTTAATTTTTAATATTTGAATAACTACACACATATAGAGTCAAAAAACAAGACAAACATAGTCAAAAAGAAAAAAGAAATAGAAACTTCAAGAAAAGAAAGTGGCTACTCATGCCTATTTTATACCCAGATGAAACATAACACAAAAATTGATACATGCCTATTGTAAAATCCCCTTATAATTTTTTCCAATTTCCACAAGCAATTTCACTTGTTAACGTTAGAGAAACCATAAACCAACTGAAAGTAACCCTTTCACTTTCTTATCACCCAGATCCCAATGAGGGAAAGGTGAGAGCATATGGTGGAAAAGGGGATCGTTAGGCCAAAATCCAAATTGAAGTACAATACTGGAAACCAACCCTTCACTTTCTGATCACCAAGTTCCCAGCATGGGTGAGGTGAGCGCATACGGTGGAAGGGGGATCATTAACTGTGAAACTAAAAACTGTTGAAAGTATAAGAGAGTGATGGCTCAACCAATCAGAATGATACGCAAATGCAAACTCAACCACTTATTCAGTGTGAGTGTAATAGACGGCTCAACCAATCAACATAATATGAAAATGCATACTCGACCTCTTATTCAATGGGAGTGGAATTACAAGGAAAGTAAATGTCTGGACAACTAACCAACCCCTTCCGCTTTTTAGTAGGAAGTACAAGAAAGTAAAGTACTGAAAGTAATGGATGACAAGGCCTGTCCCTTCAACTCAAAGAGGGAATTACAAAATGTAAATTGAAAAAATAAAATGACTGAATCAATACTATTGATAACAGCCTTGCAATATGATAAAATCCGCAAATTACAAAGAGACTTAGATGTCCAATAAGCTCCAAAATAAAATTAGATGATATCCAAACATAAGCAAGCTATTTTACTAAAGAAAAAAAGCCAAAAACTAAACTTTTACCAATTTGATATGCAACTGCAACATTCAAAAATCTTAGACTAGTAGGCTCAAATCACACCAAAACGCTCATAACTTGGTCAACACTCCTTCAAATGACATGAAATCAAGTGCAAACAACTCCAAGGAGATGGACGACCAATTTCAAGCCAACAAACAACAACAAGCAACCTCTAATAATTAGTGCACACTTCCTAAAGAAAGAATAAGGATGGTATGACCTTCTAGGAAGGGGCGTCCATCTTAGAAAAACAAAGAGCACTCTAAAAGATCTGGAAACTTGTAACAAGGGGTGCTTAGGATGGTAGAAGAGATATAGCAAGTTCCCAAAACCATAGGAAAATCGTGCAAGAAGCTATGAACCAAAAGATGCTTCCAACCAAGCCAAAACTAGCAATACAAAACTTCATAAAACTTCAAATATCTTCATCACAATAAGCTCAATCTTCTCTTGAGTGTAAAGAACAACCACAAAACTCAGCTAGGTGCTATCTTGCAAGCATGAAACCAAGGTTTCTAGGAGGCATGCTTTCCTCGAAGTGAGTTTGTAGAAATTTCAGCAACACTTCATTATAATTTTCAATGGATACCAAGAATGAAGCCCAACTCTCTTATTTATTACCTTTTCTCCTCAAATTCAAATTCAATTCCCTCCAAATAGGGTGCCCAATTGAAATTCACATTCACCTCTCATGAAAATACATTTGAATTTAATTAACCTCCTTCTTCGAGTTGTCCCACATGAGAGAAATACAACTTAATTGAAAATGCAAATCTAACATGAGATAGGCATCCAAAATGATTAAGTGAAATACTTTATAAAAAATACTTTTTATAAAATTAACATATCTATCCAAGCTAGGCGTCCTCCATGCCTTAGCCAAATATTTCACTTAAAATATAACTCAACCAAAGTACTAAATTTACCAAAATAAGCTCCAAGAGGGCAGGAGACCAAATTGCTCAAACTGACTTGCCTGATATAGCCTCTGAACTAGACTACTGAAACCCTACCAAAAATAACACTTACTATAAAGAGTGTAGAACCCCAATCCAAATACTTGCAAAACACAATGAAAGAACACATTAGAGGATCATATGCAAGTAAGAACAAAGATTCCCCATGAAATCCATTAGCAAAACTCAAAATAGGAATGAAAATAAGAATATAATGAAAGAACAAAAAATTAGATTAAATCCTATTGAAAGTAGTGCAAACTCTTGATCCCATGGGAGAATTGGTGCCAATTTGATGTGAAAATTGGCCCTTTCCCAACTCCAATGATGTGATGAAGCTGATTGATGAAGGATGAATGCTTGTAGTGATGACTTCAATAGAGCTCCATGTTGAAAATCTGCAAAAAACCTAACCATGCTTGGATGAAATTGATGATAGATTGCTATGGATTTGAGTATAATATCTTTACTCAAATTGTGGATGAACTAAAAATGACTATAATAATTCTACTTAGATTGTGGATGAACTAAAAATAACTATAATAATTCTACTTGGATTGTGGATGATGAAATGAGGAATAAAACTTCTTATTTATAGAATGTCAAGTTGGAAGAATGCCCAAAAGAGAGCAATGTGGGACTAAGAATCAACTAATGGTAAGATGCCACTTGTCAACATGTGAATGGATGAAGGATGTGCAAGTTTTGAAAAATGTGTCAATAAATGCAATTAGGTGGAATTTGAAATTGTTGAAATGACATGTTACAAGAGGGAAAGAAAATGCATTGAATGCCCCTTGGCTCAAGGCAAAAGGAATTATTAGGTGGAGTAAATGCTTTGTTGGAAAGACAAAGTCCACTTGGATTTTGAATTCAAATTTGAGGAATATTCCTTTATTATGCCTTTTGAGAGAAAATAGAGATTTAATAAATGAATTAAATCTATTTTCATGTGCAAGTTGCAAAAGCTAGAGGATGGGACATGAGAAGAGATTAAATTAATCAAGGTTAATTAATTTAATGAGAGATTAGCTGATGTGACAAATTTGACTCAGATTTATGGATTTATTTAAATCAAATATGAGAAGAATGTGATAAAAGGATTAATTAAATAAGGACTTTTTGATTTATTTTATTAAAAGAGATGATGTTAGATTAAACTAAATAAGGTTTTAATTTATTTAATTTAATAGATAGACTTTAGTGATTTAATCAAATAATGAATTTATTTAATTAAATAGAGATAATAGGGTTAATCAGATCAGGTGGATTGATTTTAATTTACAAGAAAGAATGACTTAATTAGATAAGATGATTTATTTAATTAAGAGAGGAGAATTGATGAATTTAATCAAATAAAGATATTCGATTAAATGGTTAGACCGAGGGATGATTTAGGATGAAACAGTGTTAGTAGTCAGGATCAAATGTGCAGTGTTAATCGGTATATTTTCCATGTCTCCAAATAACATACTACTAAAAATAGTGTCTCCAAATGTATTTTAATCACATTCTGAGCAGCCATTGTAACTTACTAAAAATAGTAAGTTCAAGAAAGTTACATGTTTTAGTTGCATTTCATACCACTGTGAAGCTCTCTAAAACCCAAAAAGAATCCAGAATCCAAACCACCAAACTCCAACATGCAAACCCCCCAAACTTCCAAAATATCCTCCTATAAAATAGGAAACCCTAATTTCTGCTACTAACTAACCTATGGGCCTACAAAATAGGCTAACAACCATCTACAATGATCACTCCTGAGAAGGTGGCATTACAGTCCACCCTCCCTGATATTGCTTTCCCCCAAGCAATCACAAGTCTGGATGCTGAAAAATCTGCTCATCCTCCCAAGTAGCATCCTTAGTAGGCAAATTCTTCCACTTACCAAGTACTCTTTGATTGACCTCCTCCTCAAAGAGTGTTCTTTGAAATGAATGATTGCCTTAGGAACCAATACCAACTGTTCTTCCTCATCCAATAGAGGAAAATCAGGAGAAGCAACAATATTGTGTCCAAGCGCCTTCTTGAGGCGAGACACATGGAAGACATTGTGTACTTTGCTACTCGCTGGTAGCTCCAACTCATAAGCCATTGCACCAACTCTCCCGATGACTCTAAATGGCACATAGAAATGTGGTTTGAGTTTCTCTACTCCACTCTTCTTGAAAGTAGATTGTATGTAAGGCTGGAGTCTAAGATAGACCATGTCACCAACCTCAAAAGTGTGCTCAACATCTTGTTGATTAGCATACAACTTCTGCTAATTATATTGTTTTTCAAAGACTTCAAAATATCTTGGATCTTCTACAATAAATCCCTTGCTTGAGGGGCTTTTTTATCACCAAACAACAAATTAGTAAAGTTGGGAGCCTTATATCCGTAGAGAGCCATGAATAGATACATTTTGATAGACATGTGGTAAGATGAATTGTAGCAGTACTCTCCCAAATGAAGCCATCTCACCCAAGCCTTATGTTACTTTGAAACATAGTTTCTAAGATAGCTCTCCAACCACCTGTTCACAATCTCAGTTTTCCCATCGGTCTGTGGATGATAACTAGTGCTTGGAGTGAGCATTGTACCACTCAATCTGAAAACCTCTTGCTAAAAAGTGCTTAGGAACTTGTTGTCCCTATCACTCACAATATTTTTTGGCAACCCATGCAATCTAAACACCTCATGGAAAAACAAATCTGCAATTTGAGTTGCTGAAAATGAACTAGTAATAGCAAAGAAATGAGCAAACTTGGTTAATCTGTCAACCACAACATAGATACAATCTTTGCCTTGATATTTTGGCAACCCAGTGATGAAGTCCATTGATATACTTTCCCATTTTTGGTTGGGAATGAGTAGAGGATGCAACAAACCAACTAGAAAAATATGATCATTCTTGTTCATTTGGCAAGTGTGACACTCCTTAATGTAGCACAAGAAATCATCTTTTAGCCCTTTCCATGAAAATATTTCATGGATCTACCTATAAGTCTTGAAATAACCTTGATGACCAACAAGTGGAATGTCATGAAATGTTTGCAAAACCTTCTTTTTGAGCTTAGATTCTGGTACTAAGAAGATTCTACCCTTGTAGTGTATCAAACCATCAACTACTTTGTACCTTTCATCATGGAAAGTACCTTTAATAATACTAGTTGCAAATTGATTTTTGGCATAATCAACAAGTACCAACTCAGCAGTAAGCTCACATAATGAGTTCAAATGAGGCCTTCTAGAAAGTGCATCAACTGCTATGTTGTTTTTGCCTTTGACATACTCAATGTCAAAATCATAAGCTTGAACCTTACTCACCCATTTTTGTTGCCTTTTGTTCAAGTCCTTCTGATGTATGAAGTGTTTAAGACTGTTGTGATCAGTCTTGACAACAAATTTTTTCTCCACCAAGTATTGTCTGAACTTGGCCAATGCATGCATGATTACAAGCATTTCCTTGTCATAGATAGAATAAGTCCTCTCAACACCTCTTAGTTTTCTACTCTCAAACATAATAGGATGTTTTTCTTGCATCAAAATAGCCTCAAATCCTTCTCCTAATGTGTCACATTGAAACTCAAATGGCTTGGTGAAATAGGGTATAGTTAAAACTGGGCATGAACTCACGAGTTGCTTGAACATGTAAAAAAAAACTTGTGCCTTTTTTGACCATACAAATGCTCCCTTCTTGGTGAGATCAGTAAGAGGAGCATCCATCTAAGAGTAGCCTTTAACAAATCTTCTGTAGAAGCCACAAAGACCCAAGAACCCCTTCCAATGTGTAAAGTTCTCTAGAGGTGGCCAATCCAATATTGCCTTGATCTTCTTAGGATCAACTCTCACTCCCTCAACACTAATTATGTGACCAAGGTAGAGAAACTCCATTCCAAATTCACATTTGGACTCTTTGGAAAATAAACATTTTGATTCAAGGATGCTAAGCACTTCCTCCAAATGCTTAAGGTTATCTTCCCAAGTTTTACTAAAAATGAGAATGTCATCAGAGAATATCAATAAACACTTCTTCAATTGCTTTTGAAAAATTTAGTTCATACAAGACTAGAATGTAGCAGGAGCATTAGTCAACCCAAAAGGCATGACTAAGAATTCAAAATGTCCATAGTGATGCCAAAAAGTTGTCTTCTCTATGTCTGATTCTCTCATGCAAATCTGATGGTAGCCCGATCTAAGATCAATCTTCGAAAATAACTTGGCTCCATGTAGCTCATCAATGAGCTCATCTATCCTAGGAATGGGGTACTAGTTTTTTATTGTATTTTGATTCAATGCATGGTAGTCCACACACATGCAAATGGTGTCATCTTTTTTCTTCACAAGCACAACTGCTGAAGCAAAATGACTCTTGCTTGGGTGAATGATACCCATCTCCAAGAGTTCCTCAATGTTTTTTTCAATCTCATCTTTCTACTTTTTAGGATATCGGTATGGATTTGTGATAACTAGCTTGGCCTTGTATTTGAGCTCTATGACATGCTCAGTTCCTCTTTCAAGCAGTCTCCCAGGAGGTAGGCTACCAAAGACCTTACTCTTCTTGGTGATCAATGATTGAATATCAAGTGGATAGTGTCTCTTTTCTTCAATTGGATCAATTGGTAGGATCATATACTCCACTACCCACTCAACTTTTATCATGAAAAATCAACCTCTCCATTCTTTTGAATGACACAATTCTTGGGCCTACATTTGGTATGCCTCTTAACACCACCTTCTTCCCATCTAATTGAAATTTTAATTCCATTGTTTGCAGATTTAGAGAGATCTCTCCAAGGGATCGCAACCATTGAATACCAAGCACTACATCCATATCTCCAATGCTAACCACATAGAAGTCATCTTTGACTTCATAGTTGCCCAATTGCATAGACATGTTAGAAACATTTTGATTGCAGGAGATATGAAATCCATTAGCTACCATGACTTTAAAACCTTCAAATTATTCAATTTTGAGTCCTCTCTTTCCAACTACTCCTTTATCAGTGAAATTATGTGTTTCTCCAGTATCAATCAAAGCAACAATTCACTGCCCTCCAAGAACTCCATGAACCTTGAAAGATTCGTTCTTTTGGAAACTAGAGAGTTGGGAAATTGTGCCCCCACCTCCTTGCTCTTTATCGAACTCTTTAGGAGCTTTTTCCTCTTCACTTTCTCCAAAAAGTGATTGTTGTTTTGACAAATCATATTCTAATCCATAATCAAAATAGGCCTCCATGTGGTTAGAATGACCTCTTCCATAACATCTATGCCCTTTAGTCCATGGTTCCCTACATGTATAACATTTTCCATCCTTTCTAAGCTTCTCACAAAGCTCATCATCCAACTTAGAAAGAAAATTTTTATGCTGACTTGAAAGGTGATTCTTATCTTTCTTATGTGCAAAGGGCTTGGACTAAAATTTAGGCCTAGGAGCAGCCAATTCCATACTTCTTGCTTTCTTGATAGCTTCATCAAGACTTGGTGGATCAAATTCTTTAACCCACCCCTTCAAGGGCTCCATTAAACCTTTTGAGAACAACACAACAAGCCTTCTTTCAATGATGTTGGGCACCATCATGGAAAGCATTTGAAAATATGCAATGTATGCATCCAATGAACCATGTTATTTCGGTTGTGCAAGCTCACAAAACTTCACTTCAGGATCCTTAGTGTCAAACCTCTCAATCAACCTATTGGTCAACTCTTCATCTGTTTGAATGAGGTTATGGACAAGCGTGACCAAACCATGATACCACCACTCATGAGCGACTCCCTCCAAATGCAAGGTAGCAAACTTGATGGTGTCATCTTTAGGCATTGGTCTTAGTGAAAGGTAATTGCCAAGCTTCTGAATCCATGACCTTACTGAACACTTAGATCACTCCCATCAAAATGGGCCAAGGTCACCTTTCCAAGAGCTTGTTGAAAATCAGTGAACTAGGACCCATAGGAGCATGATTATTAGTTCTTCTACCTCCTCTTCTCTTCCTTTGGCTCATGTATTTCTCAAAGGTCAAATGCTCTTTGATTTCAACAGGTAAAGAAGCATATTCCATATAGCTTTACCTTACTTCATCTGCCATAGGAACTTCGGCCTAGCTTGTGTTTCCTCTATTTGAGTAAAGATAGGAAGAAGAGATCTAGAGCCTGATCCTCTAGTATTTGTGACATGCTATCCAATAGTTCTCCCTCTTGGGTTGGTATTGGATTCACCATTTTCACCATCAAAGTGTTGTTGTGTTAGGGTTACTTGTTGGTCCATTTTAGCAAGCAACTGAGTCATCATCTCCAACATCAAGTCAAACTTTCTCTCAGTTCTAGAATCTTTATCCTCATAATGGGGTATTCCCTTATCTCTTTTTGCCATTGTCTCAACTGCGGGCTCACGATTCCTTAGAACCTCTGAGAAAGTGTCCCCCTCTAGGACTGGAGGATTTTGATAATGTTGTCTCTTCTGCTCTTTGTTGTAGTATCTAATATCTCTGTCAATCATCTGAAAAATTGAATCTGAGAATTTTCACAGGCTGGTAGGAAAACCAACTTTGATACCACTATAAATATCCCCTTATAATTTTTTCCAATTTCCACAAGCAATTTCACCTGTTAATGTTGGAGAAACCATAAACCAACTGAAAGTAACCCTTTCACATTCTGATCACCCATATCCCAATGAGGGAAAGGTGAGAGAATACGGTGGAAAAGGGGATCATTAGGCCAAAATCCAAACTAAAGTACAATACTGGAAACCAACCCTTCACTTTCTAATCACCAAGTTCCTAGTGTGGGCGAGATGAGATCATACGGTGGAAGGGGGATCATTAACTATGAAATTGAAAACTGCTAAAAGTACAAGAGAGTGATGGATCAATTGATTAGAACGATATGCAAATGAAAAATCAACCACTTATTCAGCGAGAGTGCAATAGACCACTCAACCGATCAACATAATATAAAAATGCATACTCGACCACTTATTTAGTGGGAGTGGAATTACAAGGAAAGTAAATGTCTGGGTGGCTAGCCAACCCCTTTCGCTTTTCAGTGGGAAGTATAAGAAAGTAATGGACGACGAGGCTTGTCCCTTCCACTAAGAGTGGGAATTACAAAAAGTAAATTGCAGAAATAAAATGACTGAATTAGTACTACTAATAACAACCTTATAATATGATAAAATCTGCAAATTACAAAGAGAATTAGATGTCCAATAAGCTCCAAAATGAAAGTAGATGATCTCCAAACATAAGTAAGCTATTTTACTAAAGAAAACAAGCCAAAAACTAAACTTTTACCAATCTGATATGAAACAACAACATTAAGAAATCGTAGACTAGCAAGCTCAAATCACACCAAAATGCTCATAACTCAATCAACACTCCTCTAAATGACATGAAATCAAGTGTAAACAGCTCCAGGGAGATGGGTGACCAGTTTCAAGCCAACAAACAACAATAAGCAACCTCTAATATTTAGAGCACGCTTCCCAAAGCAAGAACAGGGATGGTACAAATTTCTAAGGGGCGTCCATCATAGAAAATCAAAGAGCACTCCAAAAAATCTAGAAACTTGTAACAAGGGGTGCCTAGGATGGTAGAAGAGATATAGCAAGTGCTCAAAACCATAGGAAAATCATGCAAGGAGCTATGAACCAAAAGATGCTTCCAGCCAAGCCAAAACTAGCAATACAAAACTTCAAAAAACTTCAAATATATTCATCACAATAAGCTCAATCTACTCTTTAGTGTAAAGAACAACCACAAAACTCAACTAGGTGCTATCTTGTAAACACAAAACCAAGGTTGCTAGGAGGTGTGCTTTGAACCTTGAAGTGAGTCTGTAGAAATTTTGGCAACACTTCGTTATAATTTTCAATGGATACCAAGAATGAAGCTCAACACTCTTATTTATAACCTTTTCTCCTTAAATTCAAATTCAATTCCCTTCAAAAAGGGCACCCAATTGAAATTCACATTCACCTCTCATGAAAATGTGTTTGAATTTCATTAGCCTCCTTCTCCAAGTCATCCCACATGAGAGAAATACAACTTTATTGAAAATGCAAATATAACATGAGATAGGCGTCGAAAATGATTAAGTGAAATACTTTATAAAAAATACTTTTATAAAATTAACCTATCTCTCCAAGCTAGGCATCCACCATGCCTTAGCCAAATATTTCACTTAAAATATAACTCAACCAAAGTATTGAATTTACCAAAATAAGCTCCAAGAGTTCGGGAGTCCAAATTGCTCAAACTGACTTGCCTGATATAGCCTCTGAACTGGATTGCTGGAACCCTACCAAAAATAGCACTGCTAAAAATAACATTTACTATAAATAACATACTTCTAAAAATAGTGTCTCCAAATGCATTTTAACCACATTCTGAGCAATCGTCGTAACTTACTAAAAATAGGGTGATCCCACAATACCTGGTAGTAGACAATCCAAATTTGGACAATTTGATTTAGCCAAATTTATCTCATTTCCTTAAGCATCCTCTTTATTTACATTAATTAAGTAATATCGCCATTATTTCCACTTAATATCCTTAATTCTCATTGGGGTTCCTAAGGTATTTATTTAATAAATAAATACTTTATCTCTTTAATCCTCCTTCCATCAATTGAATTAAATAAATATTCCATTTATTTAATTCCCTTCATGTCACATCCTCCATCATTTTTATCTTATCCTAATCCTTCTTCTAATCACATCATTAGGATGTGCACATGCCTAATCCTTGATTAGAATGTGTCACATCCTCCAACTTTTGCAAGTTGGCCTCTAATCTCTCTTAGCCACTTAACCCTCCTTTAATCCTTCACTAACTAGCCTAATCAACCTCTCAAATAATTTTTAATTCTTTTTATCTTTTCAAGGAATATTAAATTTTTCTCTTCCCCCCATGTGATTTTGACTTGTCACATCAAGTCACATGTGAAATCTAACCCTCTTCTAATATGTCATTAATTAGTTTAATCAAGTACTTGCACAACCTTAATCACTTAATCAAGTCAACCCTTTTAAATGCTTTCTCCTTTTGGACAATGCATCTTCATTCCCCATGTGAATTTTTAATTCACATTTAATCCCCCAATGCACTTAAATGAATTTTAAATTCCTTCTCTCATCCCCATGAGAATATTTGAAGAATTTTTAATTCCTCACATATCCTCTCATCCACATGGGGACAAGTACCTCCTTTATGAGAATATGTTGTCCAATCCCAAGGTACTTTGTACTCCCTCCATGTCATGTACTATCCTTCCACCTCATGTACACATCACCCTTTTTAAGCCATATCACTTGCCACATGTCAAGATGTGAGGGCTTGTGAGTTCTCAACTCACCTTAGCCCTACATTTTGATCTTGGTGGCTCAATCTTGACCATCTATTTCCTTAGAGAATTCCAAATTCTCTATAAATACCCCCTCCTTTCTCTCATTTAGAGGGGAGATCATTCATTGTAGCCAAACTCTTGCAAAATTTTCTAGAATCCATACTTTGTCATTTTCACACTTGCATCCACTTTCATCCATTATCATATCATCATCTAGTTTGCATCTTGTGCCATCCAAGGAGCATACAACACCAAAGATTGAAGGGCTAACCAAAGGATCAATTCGACACGAGGTAAAAGGTTTCATTTGTTGTCTTTATTTTGTGTCGAATCCAACTAGGCTAATCTTGAGGTGTAGGTTGCCTTTTAGTGTTATTTTGCATCTCTCTGTTTGTCAGCTTCTCAGCTTTTTAGCACTTGTGAATCTAATCATCACAACCCGGTTTTACAATTTTGGCCAAACTAGACACTAAAATATTTTTTTCTTAACTAAATCTTCACTTTCTCAAAACACCTAAGTAGCAGCTAATCCAGGAGGAATTTGAAGACTTACGCAAACCAAGAGGATTTGCAATACTTTCTGTGTATAGATTCCCAAATATATTTTTTCAAAATTTGGAGTCAAATTGCACCCTTCTTTTTTCCATCTCCTTCTGTGTTCAGCTCTTTTTTCAGTAAACACCATTTTTAAGGAGTGACTCTCATCATATACAACATAAATTTTTTTCCATGAAGAATTAAATTCTAATTATTTTGAATTTAGATAACTACTATATCTAGTGCTTCTAATTGGTTTCATAGTGTTTTATTGAATATTTTTTCCTTAATCAAATTTCAAAGTCAAACCAATTACAATTCAGACATAGGTGGGCCATACACAACGTAACTTTTTTGGTATGTATTGAAATTCAATTTTTTTTTTGTTGGATCAAGGACTTCAATATCTAGTGAACTCATATATTTTTTTTTTTGGATAATTTGTTATTTTCCACATGTGCAAAACAAAGAGCTCGATTTTTGGTGAAAAACCTATGTTTAATAAAACTTAAGAAACAAATACATAATAAAACCAAACCATATTAAAATTGTATTTTTTGGATAGCTCATTCCGAGGACTACCATCATTTAGTTGGGTCTGTGAAGTCTCCTCCATTTTCATCCTCAACCCGAGCTTCGTAGGGCAAAATTCTAAAGTTTTTTGGTGCTAGAGGGGGAGAAAAGGGCAAACCCCCTTTCCACAACCATTTTCTTTGCTTATTTGCTAGGATATGTGGGACCCAACATTTAATGAGTTCACTCAAAGGGGGGTTCTAGGGAACTCCCTTTGGGTTTGCTCGAACCAAAAGTTCATTCAAACCCCCAAAAACCAATTTTTTTTGCATGGGGTCACTTTTTGCAACTTTTCCTTCCTCACTGGAATTGTAAACCACTTTTGTGGGTTTACCCAATAGTAAGTCTAGGAAAGTTACCTATTTTAGTTGCATGTCATACCACTACGAAGCTCTCTGAAAACCCAAAAGGAATCCAAAATCCAAACCACCAAACTCCAACATGCAAACCCCCAAAACTACCAAAGTATCCTCCTAGAAAATATGAAACCCTAATTTCTACTTCCAACTAGCATATGGGCCTTTGGGATAGGCTAGCAACCATTTGCAATGATCATTGCTGAGAAGGGGACATTACACCTAGTTATCAACAAAGCAAGGATTTATAATTTATATGTCCTATGTCTACACAACCCTCAAGCCTAACTACTCCTCCAAACTGCAAAAGCTATAAATTAGGAACAAACTTCTTTGATTTAGCAAGTTAATCAGAACAAGTTACATAGCAAAACAAATAAATAACAGTTGATACATCCTTACCTGATGTCTCCAACAGTTTGTTGAACTTGTTATTTATTTCCTCTTGAAACTTAGTCTGTAACCAGTAATTTTGTTTTTAATTTTTTGCAAAAAATCAAACATATGTTTCAATTGCAAAATGCATGAAAAAATGTTACCTTGCTTTCTTATTGATTTTAGAATCTAAACTTTTTTTGTAGGTAAAATAGTCTTGCTATAAAGAAAGAACTCCCAACAAAATTGCAAACAAGGAATCACATGCAAAAGATAGAAGATTAAACTACATTTCAATCATACATTCGTAGAATGGATACTCTATAGACCTTGAGTCAGAATGCCCTTTAGTGTTTTTAGAATGGCGCCTTTAGTCAGAATGCCCTTCAATGTTTTCAGAATGCTATCCGTCTTTCCAAATTGAGACCTTAAATTATTATGACACAAACACTTTTCTACTAGAGATAAGATTTTTTTAGATTGTTCTAGATAGTCAAAGATTTATTTATGTCAATGTCTTTTTCGATGCAATTACTGGCTACATCTAGACTCTTTGTTGTCTGCCACCCACTGTCATAATTAATGCTTGTACTTTGACAATCTTGGCACATATCTTTTGCAGTGTGGAGCAAATGGCCATTGACATTTATTGTAGACAGTTAAATTTCACTTTAATATTTATTGCAAAGTGGTAAACATCACTCTTGCATTTCTTGCAAATTTAAGACCTGATAAAATAATTGAACTTTGTACTAACATTTATTTACTCAACTTGAAAATGTTTCCAAGTTTTGAACTATGGGAACTACTTCCATTGAAAATATAAAAAATTAAATTTAAAATATTGGTCATGAATGTTTGCCAAATAAGTCTCAAATGTAAAATATATTTTTGAAAGTAATAACTGTTGTCAATCGATTGCACCAACGCTTAAATAATTAAATTCAATCTGTTGAAACATGAACTATCTTCAGGTGTGGGTAATCCTATGGCGAAGATAGAACCTCCGGATTCTAGGCCGGCTTCCTATATGATGATCAATTAGGTACTTGAATAATTTATTCTGAGAAAAGGGTAAAAGGGACTAAACTGAATGCATGAACTCAAATTAAAACCTCGGTGATGCACCTAAATGATGGTATTGCATGCAACCTGTTTCACAATTACACTTCAATAATCCTATTCGCACAACTAAATCTGAACAGTTTAACCACATAAATAATTTATATGAAGGCTTGACTGTATTACTATCTTCAAAGGAAAAGAATGTCTTCACAACTAAAATAGTAAAGTAAGCCAAATGCACAACATACAACCTGTGGAATCAAACTTGATTGTATACCAGCACATATGAAATGAGGTGGGAAAATAAAGGTTTTTGAGATTAAACATGATAAATTCCTTATCAAATTCACACAGCATGACCCCTGAGATTCTGAAGGAAAACACTTTAGCGTACTGAAAGGTAAAAGGAAGCTCTGCAAATTAGTGAAACTTGATTAACCTATAATAACCTACTACTGTATTAATCTGTAAAATGCTGAGTTACAAGATAGTCTTCTTTGCTGAAGGCAAAGGTAGAAAACAAGAACTAGAATTGAAAAAGATAAACTTTTTCAATATATACAATATGAATGCACTTCAAAGTGCATGAATAAGCAACTGAAAGTCAATTTCAGTGTCAAAATGATAACCTCAAGGTAAAATCCGAGCATAAGTAAAAATCCCTGAAAATGTGGTTCAAACTCATGCAAAAATGGGTGAACTCAATCTCAAACTCGTAGTCATAAACCATACAACTGATCTGCAACTCAAACTGAACTGGAAATCTCTGAACATGAGCCAAAACATGCAAAAATCCTCTTTGCTTTAATCAATTCACCCATAACAATTGGAACTCCATCTTCATGTGAAAATCTTCAGTTGAGTCTGATGTGTAACTAAAGTAAATTGTAATTTAGCTTTATATAATATCTTTATTTGCATTTGAAAAAAATGAATTAATTAAATGATTTATAACGCATCATTTAATTAATTCATTTACATTATTTAATGCAAATAACTTGAAGAATAAAGCTAATCTCATACTTAGCATATATTTTGCATTCTTTAAAAAAAAAGGATTGTTTGATTTAAATATTAAAATAGCCATAAATGATTATTTTAATATTTAATGTATGATAGTTCTTCCTTTTGCACAATATAAGTAAATATTAAGGTAATCGTTTGTGGTCATTACCATTAATATTTAAATACAATTCTGACTTGTCAATTTCATGCAGAAAGAGTGAATTCACCATCAGTCTAAAATAGATGATAATGTAAAAGGCAAACTCACGGGCTCTTTTGATCAATAGGTTTATTGACTTAAAGTCAATACCATGGCCTTAATTAAATGATTCAATTTTAAAAGAAATGCATTATAATTCGAATTAGGGCTTCAAGTCAAAACACTCGAACCCTAATCATTTCTTTTCATTCAACATTTGGCTTTTCTGGAAAGAACTTGCGCTGCCATGCTGCTGGTAAGAGTCTGGATTGAACTAAAGCTCGAAAATCGAATTCGTACTGCTGTTTCATGCAATGTTTTTGAAGATTTCCTCAGTGGAATGCATGGTAAGCTTTTCTTTTAGCCAAATCTGGACATTCTTTCTAATTTCAGAACTATTTTCTGGTTTCTTGGCCGCAGCCATGGCCATATGCTGATATTTTTTTTGTTTCTTTACTTCCTCTGTGCAACACGGCTCAATTCAAGTTAATTGCGTATTATGTTCATGCTCAGCCATAAAATCTATTTTCCATTCTTTGAAATGAAAATAATACAACGCATATTTACTGTGTATACTTCGCTGAAAGGCATGACTTCACTGGTTTATGCCCTTGATTCATGACTGTGAGCCTTGTGACAAATATAGCTCGCACATATCTTGGCTTCATTGCATCCCCCTCATTAAATCTCTTTTCATGATTTATGTATTTACTTTTTGAATGTGGTCAAAAAAGAAAACAAAATACTCATTTATTTTTCCCAAAATAATGAGAAAAACCTTTCCCATCACAGTCCGCTTATGGGAAACTCTTTATTGTTCCTTATTCTATGTGTAAATAATGAAAAGGGTCTGCCCTCTGTTGTTCTGGATTTGGCACCTGTTCTTTTTATATTTGCATTGATGTCTATCACAAAATTGTATCTCCAAAGCTCTTTACTTATCACTGCTTTTGTAACTGCCTGTACACGAATTCCACCATGAGAATATTATCATTCTTAATTTATGGTATGAACATAATGGTATTTTCTTTTGAAATAGACTATAGACATTTCACTGTTGTGGCTTTGAATGGCATTGTGACTCTGATTTTCCTTTTCATACTACTCCATAAATTGTGGCTTCATTGTTCCTTACTAAGGCTGTCCACTTCGAGCATATATTACTAAATATTGCTGTGCATAGTTGTTGCTCTTAATGATTGTTGCTCATTCTCCATGACTGCACCATTATAAATCTGTACTTGATGCTGCTACAAATTATCTCTGTTAAATCTTCATGTTTAATGTCTTCATATTTCTCATCTGGTATTTAAAATAAATATGCCTGTAGAATGTTGTTTAAGCCATAATTGCTGCTCCATGTTAGAAAACAAATGTGTTCACTTGTCATATCTTATTCCTTTTGATCAGCTGAAACTCTTGCTGATGATTTGCATTGATTATAAACTATGAGAATGCTACTTTTCATTTGTAAGAAACAATTATCTTGCTGAATACTCTGCTTTCCCTTCAGTGTAAAGGGCTCAATGCCTTATTAAAATATGAACATAAATGAAAGGTAGAGCTGAAACAATGTATGATAAATGCAATATATTTCTACTTGTTTCCTTTAAATGATGAGCAAAACAATTGCGCAAATATGTTTTATCATGCTGAATTAGACTTCTTGATGGCAGTCCTAGATGATGACTGTTTCTTTCTTTAATTAAATAACTCTCATATATGATGCGAATGAGAGGTGTCCTTATGATATGCCGGGCTCTACCCTTGTGGGAGCCCATTTTACTCCACATATCTGATGAAATGATCTCGAACATGATAAACCTGTTCCTACACACTAAAACAAACATGTTAGCAAAAATAAAAAAAGCTGAAAGCTTCCATTGAATTATGTTTTTCCTCTTGATTTTTTGCAATTATCTGATGGATGCCTGATCGAGTGTATCTTATATTCCTGTTAGTAGCGTAGGCATATGATAGGATTTGATTTGTCATTGCTTAGAGACCATCTCTAACGCCATTCTTTATCTTTCTTGCAGATGCTTTTGGAGATTGGAGGCTGGAACTGGAGCTGAAAACACAACTGAAGACCTCGACTTGTCAATGATTCGTCATTCCAGGCAATGGCGAATCACTTTCTACCCTATGCCTTCTTTATTCTCAGTTGTATAGTGTACTTCCTTTTTCTTGTATCCATCATTTGATTGTGTAAATCAAATTTAGTTACTCTCGCGGCTTGTGCGAGATTCAACATTTCCAATATGAATAAAAACAACATTCTTTTATGCAAATTTACGAGTTCCTTTGTCTGAGATTTGCATAATAACACTTGAAATTCATAAGTAATCAAAGTTCTGGAACATAATGAATACTTAAGCAGAAAAATGTTGTACCTTCTTTGATGGATGCAATTCAGCTCTACCTGTTTTGAGCTGGTGGTGAAAAATAGGTAACAATAACAAGAAAGACGGTCCCTATTTGAGCATCTAAAACTCTTTTTATTAGAATGGTTGAAAACACAGAGGCTGAATGTGCAAAAGGTTAAGTTATCGCAACCATTGATCTCAAAGGGAGGTAGGTAGGCATAGTAAAAAGCTGCTTCATTCACGCACACCTAGTCAATAATTCCCACGCTTCCCATTTAATTCTGCTAAAAATTGCAATAATGCATTTGCGTATTTTCACCATTTTCCTTGTTTTTCACCATTTTTCCGTTTTTTTTTTGTTGTTTTTTTTTTTATGTTTTCCTCGCCACTATTGGTTCCCGCTCCTCCAAACTCTTCCTCGTTGGTATTTTTGGCGAGCTGCAGCTTGAAAATAAGGTTTCGAAAAGGGTTTTAGAGTATGTTTATTAAAATGAAAATTATGACCCTAATAACGAGCACATTTAGATTTTAACATTATGACATTCTTTCCCTTAGGTTTTAATTATATATAGTTTTAAATATGTAATAAATAATTTGATTTATAATATATAATGTTATATTATATAATAATATAATAGTTAATAGAATATTTAATATATAAATAATAAATATAATATAATAATAAATATATAAAATAATGAAATAAATAGTAAATATTTATAAATAATATAATAGTTAATACATTATTCTATAATAAAAAAACTGAAATAAAATTAATAATATTTTTTAAATGATCTATCAATTGATCTCATTTACTACACAAATGTGTACAAAAAGTAAACCAAATTTTCTCTAATTAACCTTCCACACCTCTTTCCGTACTCATTGCACAAGATGAGATTGCTAGTAAATAACATAATTAAAATTGAATTATAAAAGTAAAATTCCATCACATTAAATTATGTGATATAATCGATTTACAAATCATTGTCAGTTAGCAAAAGTGCACTCAAAAGGAACTAATAATTTAGACTATTACCTCATGTCCCCATGCAGCTGCTTAAGAAATAAAAATAAGCTGTCAAAAAATAGGGGGGGCTAAAATAAACAGCAACTGCTTATTGTGAAAAATGTCAGGTGGCTTCACAAATTTCCTTCCCTCCTTTTTATTTACCTCCAATTCCTCCCTCCAAATTTTCCCTCTAAATTTTTCCTACAAAAAATATTATTAATAATATAATACTGTTCAAAATTAAATTTTCAATTTCTGTTAATTTTTAGTCAATAATAATAGATTTGAATTCCCTGTCAATAATTTTTTGTCAAAATTAACAACAACAAACGGTAATTAAATATAAAAATATACAGTTCATAAAAATTAATGGCAAGGAATGATAATTAAATATAAGAATATACAGTTGAGTTATGTTTTTATTTTAATAGAGGAAAAACCAATTTAAAAAATATACATTTTAAAAAATACAATTTAAAATGACTGCTTAAATATAAGCAGCAAAATCAAATATACATGAGGACACCAGCTCCACAAAATTTCTCCTAGAATAAAAGAGCAATGACTGCTAATGAAAATAAACTAAGCAGCAACATGAGGAATCGAGTATATCGTTTTAAAACCAAATTCAATCCCAACATATATCTACACAAGTCAATTAACATAGATAAACGGCGTCCTCCCATTCAGTTAATACAATAATTGCACCGCGGAAAGCGGCCATAACTTGTGCGGGCGCCTCACATCCCTTCCCACGAGTCTCGCTTGGAATATTCAAGGGCCCCACCCATCAACGTTAAAATATTATTCAAAGTTGTGCGTACAAGTCCAATGCGGTCCTTCTCTTTATTAAAAGACAACGAGTGAGCAGTTTAGGTCGGTTTGGCGTGACCACCAATATCTTGAATGGTTGTTCAGCACTGTACCCACCAACTAATATCTGCTCGCAATATCACCACACGAATTTGGGGGAAAAATCATGGAAAGGAAATAGACTGAACATATATTGCTTACACGCAACCTGAGGCCATCATCTTCGTTGCATTTGACAGATTGAAATTTGACCTCATCTGCAACTGTCGCTGCAAGCGTGGGTTAAAGTGAGTAAAATGCTTCACACCATTTCTTCCTTGTATAAATATTTGTTGTGCTCAGAGTAAATAATCTGAATTTTGTTTATTAAGTGGTTTGATTGGGTACCTACAGCAACATATTTTAGGAAATTGTTTTAGTCGCTTCAACTGCAAATGCAGCCTAAGCTCTGGTTAAGTTACTGAATTATCTGATTTTTAAACACTTGAATTCGGTGTTTTTCTTTTTTTTTTCCGGTAATTAGGACATGAATTCCGGTTAAATTAAACAAAAACTACTTAGTCTTTTGACACTTGAATTGTAAGTTTTTCCTGTAATTAAGAGATGAATTCTGGTTAAATTAGAAAATTACATAATATTTTGACACTTGAATTCTAAATTTTTCCCTTTTTCCTGTAATTAGGATATGAATTCTGGTTAAGTTAGAAAATGGCCTAATCCTTCAACTCTTCAATTTGAAGTTTTTCCTTTTTCAGGTGACTAGGACACGAATTCAAATCATATTCTACATAAAACGGAAAAAATGCATTCTTTTAATTTAGTGTGTTTTAAAGCCAGCTGTATTAGTATTTTAATCTTAAAAACTCTTGTCTTCAGAAACAGTGGAAAAAACATGTCTACATTGTATTTCGTGTGTTTTAAAGTCAGCTGTATTAGTTTTTTAATCTTAAAAAGGAAGTATGGTTTTTTAATTTAGAAATTTAAGATTATGCTGTATTTCTGAAAATATCTTTGTGTGTAGACCTGTTTCAGTAAAGAATCATGAATTTTCTCTACTGGTTTAAAGAAATATTGGTGTATTTCTTACGATTTGTCTATAATTATTTGTGCATTTTAATTAATTAATTAGTAATGGAATATTAAGTCTAGAGATGGAATTAAATGTATATTTTAATATGTTTTTGTGAAAGTATAAATGATATCTAACAAGTATGAAGTATTTTGATAGTATATTAAATTATAATGTTTTGTGAGGATTCAATTTGTAGTGTTTGAGTCAAATTTATTATCTATATTTCATAAGTAGCAATTCACATGAACCCTTCTCTAACTAGCATCCATACTCCTTTACTTCTCTAACCAAAATTAAAAAATAACACCGCTATAATCTTTACCTTATTTTCTTTTAATCTCTATATTTTTACCCAAACTTATCAACACACCCATTGAACCTTTAAATATAATTACTAATATACCATTGACTTTAAAAAATAATATTTAAATAAGAATATTTATAATAATTCATTTAAAATAACAAATTATATGATAATATATTAAAAAATATATATTATGGATCAACTCTATCCATTTTTTAATTAAAAGTAAAATATATACATAATAGAAAATTATGGATCAACTCTCTCCATTTTTTAATTAAAAAGCAAAAATATTTTACAACAAAAGGGAAATTATGAACTTGACTTTACTTATTTTTTATTCAAACCTCTATCTATAAATATTCTAAAATAATCTAAGCAATCTAAATATTTAAAAAAATATTAATCTTTAACTTAGTCTTAACATAACAAATTTAATTTGTCAGTCTCCATAAAGTGCCCCCACTATTTCTCCACAATAATTCTTCTTTTATGTACCTCTTTTACCATTTTAGAATAGGTATTGCGATTTGCCGGTTGATAAATTCACCTGTCTACAATCTTACAGTTACTGGTCAATCTCGCTACTTGTCTTATCACAAGCAAAAGCAGAGCTGCATGGTTGACACTTGCCATTTAACCTGGCATACACGTAAACCCTGCGTAAAAGCCATCCAATGGTAGAATAGAACGCATGAAGGAAGCAACCTTGAATATGATGCCTTCGCTTAGCTCAATGCCAATTTTGACTTTTTCCTATAAAATATCTCAGCCGGTAGAGAAAAAAATTGTTTTGTCGTATTGAGTTATAAAAAACTTAAAAGTACACCCATCTATATTGTTCTACTCTAGATAGGTATATTTGATATCTGATCTGGTATCCAGCGTTAAAATATGTCACCGTATACTAGACTGACAATCGGAATCTCGTTGTATGGCGTCATTGAGAAAGTCCTGCAGTGTGGTCATCAATTTGTTTTTAAGCTGGGTTAATAAAGCAAACTCCAATGGCTAGGGAGTCCTGTTAACATAAATTACACGCAAGCTTGCAACAAGCCTTTCGGTTTGTTAGTTTGAAGCCATCTTCTTTTCCATATGCATGTGCATCTCCAAACCTTGATCCTGTGATTGAAAGGTTTCACTTCATTCCTTTTATCATATAATGGTTTATTGTATGTTGAATAAATCTGGTTTGTTTTGGTGCGCGAAAGTGTTGCAACAAAATTTCGAAAAATAATGTATTCCAGAGAAATCAACTGCAACAGTAAGCCAGTTAATTACCTAATCCTTGGAGATTATTCTTTTTCCATGAATAGGCGGTGATTTTGAAATCTTTGTGTTTTGACTGAAATCAAAGCATTTAACAAAAAAAGTGTAGAAAATGGGGCTATTTGATCCGTTCAGCTGCAGATTTTTTAAATCGAGTAATTTGGTATTCAAGAATAAAGAGTCTACTTATTTTTGTAAAGGTCTCAAATTTAAATTTTTGCTTTGGAATTTGTTTATTTCTTGCTGTTTAATTTTTAATTTGTTTTCAAATTTTCATGGTATCTTATTTAAAGAGTTTTAAGTTTATTTTTTTGAACTCTTTTTTTTTCTCTTTCTGAATTTTAATGCATCTGTGGTATTCTGGAATATGAATGTTGGAAGACTGATGTGACCCTGACATTTTAGCAATGTAAACAATGTATTTCAGGTTTTGGGCAAATGCTTCCTGCAAACAGGTATTCCCCAAACATTATAGCAGAATTTCCCAAAAAAATATATGTGGAATGTTGACTTTGACTGTCAGAAAAAGTGTTGTATTTATTTATTTATTCCAGTGTTTAGTAGGGGTTTTCTCAGTTTGATGGACTCTGTTGAAGGAGAAGGTCTGAAGCTCCGGGAGTCGAACTCTTTATCTTACACACAATTGGGGTTCTAAGTCCACAAGGTTTATACCTGGTGTGCTTTCAAGCTGACAATCCAAGCACAGTTTGAGAAACCAGAATACGAGATATTTACTTTTGCGGCTGTTTCAGCTCTCGGAAGTAATCAAGGCTCTTTTACATTGTCGTCTCTTTGCCCGGTTCAGAATCTGGCCAATCATGCAGGTGCTAAGATGATATTATTCTGAAGGTTCTAATTATGTATCAGTGGATTCTGAATTCTTGAGAGTGCTCACTCATTTTGGTAAATCACTTCTTGTCTTGATTCTCCATCAGTAATGAAATTTTATGCAAATTGAGGACTAGATGTTCTTGTAGAAGAAACCTAGCCCTTAAGGTGGAAGAAAAGGAAGCTGATGCTCATCAGCTGAATTTTATGAAGCAGGGGAAATTTTAGAAATTAAGCATGCCATTTCTTTAACATTCAGTCATTAATATTTTGCTTCTTTGAAAATGCATCTTTTAATAGGGACCATTTTTTAACAGCTGAAATCCTGGATATAATTGCCAACAATCAAAAAATAATTCTTTGTGAGGGCTAGTTGATGGTCCAAGGTATTTAGATGCTTATGAATTCTGTGGTTTCCAGTGGTTATTATCTAAATTTGAAGGCTGGAGTAAGGACCATCTTAATGGTTTTGTTTGCCAATTTTAGATATATATTTTGAAGACGGAATATTGAAAATGTAATACTTCAGCTTCAGGATTTGACCCTCCAAGAGTTCTTTCCATAACATTTCAGATCATACTTCTTAATGCATCATTAGCATGAGAAAAAATAAAAAAATAAAAAAATTGAGTGCAAGACAATTTCCAGCTACGCTTCTAGGTAATAGGAATTATGATTGTATGTTAGTCCTTCATGCTATAAGAATTTTTATTTTGGATTTTGTGAATAACCTTCAAGAATTTATATTAAATGAGGATATGGCCATCTCTTACATAAGGTTGAGTGCAAACTCCCTCATCTTTAAATTCATTCTCTTACAGCCTGAGTTGGCCTAATGGTGGAGAACTTGTACTCTTGAAAGAGAGGTCACAAGTTCAAATCCTGCAGGGGGTAAGGTATGTACACCTCGTATTGTGGAGCACGAGTTAGGTGCCTCCCTCAATATTGGGAGTACGAGGAGTCCCATATTGCTGTAGGCCGTCTGTAGACCCAAAACAGATTGCCGGGTATCGTGGACTATAAAATAATATTATTATTATTATTATTATTATTATTATCTGTTGATGGATTCCAACATTTCATTTCTTCTTCAAATATTCTCTTTGTGCTTATCGTGCATTTATATTATCAAATTTTATCTTCGTTGTAATACTTTATTGTAGAGAATGATTGTCCAGATGTAAGACGAGGGGAGGCTCTAAAACATGGTACTGTGGTTGTTTTGGGACATGGAGGGAGGATTATGATCATAAATGTGTCCTTTCTGATGACAAATTGTTTGTGCATGTGACTAAGGTAGTCAGAGTTCTTTTATGTTTTAGTTTATTTAGCATCGTCAAGCATCACATATCGTGTTTTGCGTGTCGAAGGATATATAGCTATTAAAAGTTTGCTTTTTAGTTTTTACTCAAGTGTATTGGCTGGGTGGAAACATGAAATTCCTTAAACGTCAGGTTGTTGTCTCTGGCACAGACTAAAGAGTTTTATCATCCAAACCTGTGGATCTACGTCATTAACAGAAACATCCTGTTTACATTTCTAGTCAAACATTTATATATGTAAAGTATAATTACTTTATTGACCATTGTCAAGCATCACAATTGTGTTTTGAGCATTGAAGGACATATAGTTATGAACAACTTGTGCTCTAGCCAAATGTACTGGCTGAGTGAAAATATGGAGTTTCCTCAAAAAGTCAGATTCTTTCTTTCGGTCATTAGAATAGAGCATTTTCTTATTCCAGTGGTGTGTGTGGATATATACGCTAATGAAAACATATTCTTCACTATTCTAGGCAAACACGTCTATTTGAAAATTATTTGATTAGTCCTGTTTCCCTCAATAGTCTGTTTTAAAACCATAAAAAAAAAATAGGAATAAAAAGACCTTGTATTCTATTTGCTAGGTTCTAGGCATTTGCAACAACAAAATGTTTCTTCTTGTTTGGGACTCTCGTCAGATAGAATGAGACAGCTCTTAGGAAGCTTCCAGATGGACATGCGAGTTTCTATGCAATCCAACATTTTCTTTATGAGCATATATCAATAGGACAAAAATAAATGGACTCATGAACCAGAAGCCTTGACTTACCAAAAAATATCTAAATGTTTACCCACATATTCCTATTCGTACCTAAAAGAAACGTTGCTGATGAATGCCACTTGACATAAGTATAATCTTCTATGCATAGTTGGTAATACTACAAATTTATTTGTTTGGAAGTTATATGTTCCTCTTGTTATTGAAAGTAACGAAGTTAGCTCCTGGTGCAATTCTTTTGATACTGAAATGATCTGAGAAGTCTGTAAATTTTGGTTTCTTATTTTAGTTTACAGTTTGTGTAAAGCTTAAAAATGCATGTTTTTAGCTAGGCATTATCATAAGAATTTTTTATAGATCGTCATTTATTTATTTTCTCAATGTTGTAATATTCAGAAGGGCACAATGATCACAACGGTCTAGAGAAAATTTTCGAGTATGCATGACTAGATTTGGGGTTGTTCTTGGCAGTGGTTGAAATCCAGGATGCACACATCTATTGCTCTACTTGACAAAAAAGGGATAAATTACCGACCATTTATGCACACTTAAATCAATTGTAGATCAAGTGACATCTGGGGACGAGAGCAATATGCCAGACCTTTCAACATGTGAGGCTGAATCATGCTGTATTGGAGAGACTTGCAATGGCAGTGATTCTGTCATACATAAGAGCTCTGAAAAGAAAAATAATGCAATTGTTTTTGGTGGACCTTCTGATGAACCATTGTGGAGGCGCTCCATTTTTTGCTATGGAATTGGGCATATGCTGAATGATCTCACTTCAGCATGTTGGTTCACTTACCTTTTGATGTTTCTGACAGAAATTGGCTTGACTCCAAGGTGAGTTTCTTCGTGTCTGATCCAACTGATAATATGGCTTATCCATGAAATTGTAAGGTTCTCTCTTTTCATTTTTAGGTAGATATTCACACGTAAATGGAACTTGCAAGTGATATGGTAAGTAAAATATTCCCTTTGTTGTTAGCTAGATCCAAAATTATCAGGACTTGCATTCCTAATAGGACAACGGGATGCAATTCTACAAGAAGGGCATTGACCCTCATTTTTTGAAATAAAACCTAGTGTAGTAAGGTCTATTAGAAGAAAAATTATCATATCCTTTAATAGAAAATTCTCAAGGCATAGGACATTCTTAACTAGCCAACTAGTTTGAAAAATTGTCAGCAATATATGTTGCTTCTATTGGAAAATTTGTCTCTTTACATAGCAATTGGCCTTTTGGAAATGCTCTTTTCTAGTCAATGCACTAATTGTAATTGCCAACAATTACTTGGAGATAGGTGCATTGGATTTCCATCTATCTTTTATAAATTGTCATTAAAGTTCAGATCCAAATATTTTAAGGGGTGAAACTTTTCTGGAAATTTGATAATTCTATTCCATATTCCAAGATTGTATTTCATCTGAAGGGGTTTTGGATTGAACTTATCAAAAAAGAAATTTTATAAATCTCTTAATGTGCATGTGCACTACATTTATTTATTACAAACATTAGCCATAAAATAACTTTCTATTCTAGATATGTAATGGTAATCTAAAGCAATTTATAAATCTCTTAATGTTCATGTGTACCACATTTATTTATTACAAGCATTATCCATAAAATAAATTTCTATTCTAGATTACCGTTACATAGCTAGAATAGTAAGTTATTTTATGGCTAAAGTTTGTGATAAATAAATGTAGTGCACATGCACATTAAGAGATTATAAACTGCTTTTTTCATAAGTTCAATCCAAAAACCCTTCTTCTAGCCACATACCCATGCCATTTCCCATTTAGTTTTGTGCCCACCTTGATGAGAACATCTTAATGCATTAACATTTTGACAAGTGGCATACTCTTGTGCTAAGTTTGGTTGATGGTCCTATCCCCACCCATCTTTATTTCACCCCCATTTACACTTATTCCCATAAATTCACTATCTATTCATTCCTATTACATCCTTGATAGCACTTATTTCCATACATTCACTCCTAACCTTAAAGCCACCACCTTATCCCTATGGATCATTTATGAGTGACTCAAGTTCAACTTGGGTCAATCTCGAGGAGCACAAGAATGATCCCCCAATTCATTATAAAAAATTCTAATTCTAAATTTCCCTTCCCCTTCTATTAGTTTTATGAGCTGACTTAACAACATGCATTTCATCAACATGTTGCTATATCATGGTATTTAACGACATTCAATGTGCACATAAATTCGTAAGGTGAATTTTAAGAAATCATGATAGATCGGAGAACTATTAAAGCATTTACTTTTGAAGTTAAGAGCATTAAAGGAATCAAGTTCGCATCATCATATAGGCCATTTGCATGCTTATGAATGCTATCTCCAATCTTCTTATCACCATTAATTTGGTTTGCCAAGGGGTTTGACCTACAAGAACCCATTCATGTATCTATTTAGCAAGCTTTTCAATAATGTCTCTAGACACCACCTTGACAAATTCAGACAACTAGAAGGTGAAGGCAAGCAACCTTTTAGGTGCATATTTTGTTAGTTTAGTTGTTGCATGACACAGATCGATTCCACGTGTCAGATCAGGTTTGTAGTGGTTGGGATTGAACTTGTAGGGCTCAAGAGTGAGGATTGATTTGCATATTTTTTGTGACATAACAAACTTTGAGACAATTCATTAGATTGAGGCAAATAATTTCAGGACAATGGCGAATTGATTCGGAACAACAGTAGCTTCATTCTTCCATCATCAATCCTAGAGCTAAGCCCCTCTATCCACTTATTTAATTATTTGCTTTTATTTCAATTCAATTATCAATCCCAGCTCTTATATCTAGGGTAATTTTATTTTTATTGATTGAATTTATTTATTTAATCAAAGATTTCTATAAAAGGGATTTTATACTCCCTTAGATATGAAGCTTGTGACCAACAAGAGAGGCCAAGAGAGTAGAGATGTGAAAAGGTTTGCTCCCATCAATTGTGGTCAAACAAAGAAGGAAGAGAAGGGCAACAAAGGATGCAATCCCACGAGCTAAGGCAGATAATAATGGCTATGATCCAGAGAAGAAAGGCATTTAGGAGGAAGCAAAACAAGCAGCGATGAAGAAAGGTGGGGAGGATGACAAGAAATGGTTATAAAAATTGCAGAATGGCTTGTTTTCCCATTTTCTGCCTTTTCCAAGGATAATCTCCCTTTACCTCTAGTTAAGAAACCTCCAAATAAAATGACAGCTGCCCTTGATTATCATGAAGGGGAGGCTGATCTTTTTTATTTTCAGATATAGGGTTGAGTGATTCTAGAAACCTATCAATTATGAATCCTAAGATTAGAGATCTGAATGTTAATACCACAAAGGGCAATCCTTATTCTAGACTCCACCTTAAGAAGAGCAATTATGGAATTGTATAACCAAGATATATTTTGCAAATTTGTGATCTTTGGTCGACTTTAGAGGATCTCAAGTGTTGGATGAGTCAAAAGCGGCCCCATTGCTCCTTCCTTAAGACTTCTTCCATACGTTGTTTTAATCTGTTTAGTATAGAGACTTCAATGTGCAAAATGGACCTTGGATCATTGAAAACACGACTCCATTCATGTGGCCATGGTCTCCACTTTTCAACCTAGAGTAAGAGAGAATTTTAGAGGTGCCATTATGGGATGATGGAATTCTTGAACGGATTGCTAGATTCTTAGGGGAATTTATTAGAGTGGATGGCATAGATAATAGCAAAAGTTTGACATCTTATGCATGATTGTGTTCCAACATCAACCTGTCAAAAACCCTTCATCTATGTAGTTCAATTCAGCTCAACCTAAGGAGTTTGGAGTCAAGATATTGATTATGAGGGCCTGCCATTTAGATGCTTCAGGTGTGAGAAGATTGGAAATAAAGTTAGCAAGTCCATTACTCCAAGAAGACCTTGGGAATGATTTCTAAGAAAGATGAGTTTCAAATTCAGCCTACATGCATTTAGAGACCAAGAGAAGACTTAGAAAAGCAAAGGAATTATAAAGAAACCATGAGAAATTCTTTGTTGGTAAACATCAAAAGACGAGTCATGAAGCTCAAGCAAATATACTCACTCTACCAAAGGTCTAAGAAGCTACCAGACTTAAAGTAATTTTGGAGAGCCAAATAAAATTCCTGTTGAAGATAACTGTGATGATAGTGAGAGGCTAATAGGTGAGGCTATTCAATTGAGACTTGGACAAAAAAATTCTGGTGCAGAGTAAGCAAGATGATTCTCACAAAGAACGACCTTTGCTTCAGGTTCAAGAGATGGGGAATTTTCTAGAAGAGCTTCCCTCCTTGATGTTTGGAGTCTATTATCTCAGCAATAGATAAAAAGAGGAGCTTGTTATAATGAGGAAATCATAGAGAATTGTCGGTAAGCTACTATAACACCTACTTCAACAATTCAGCTTGAAAATAATAGTCTTAATTCCAGAGGAAGGAAATCAGGAGCCCAAAAGCTATAGAAAACATTGTGAATGGACCTGAAGAAAGAGCAACAGAAAATTATCATAACCTTTATAGGTGGAGTGGTCAATCCCTCCATGGAAGCTTAGCATATGCAAAAAAATGCATTGGATAACAGAAGGATTTTTGTAAATATCCTCTAATGCTGTGGAATTGATTTTTGTCTGGGTCGGACAATACTTGAAATTTTAACAATTGAAGTACTAAGGTTTGTTGTCACCTTGGATAATTTTCACACCCTTGTGTTTGCATGTGATGGAGCTTAATTTTCTTGGTCACTAGAACACAAGCAATTGTACATTGGATAATGGGAGGATTTTTGTAAAGATCCTCTTGTGCTATGGAATTGATTTTGGTTTGGGTGGGACGATACTCAGAATTTTCTCAATTTAAGTACTATGGGTTGTTGTCACCTTGGATGAGTTTCACACCGTTGTATTTGCACAGAATGGAACTTGATTGTCATGGTCACCAAAGCACAAGCATTTTATACATTGGATATTAGATCGGAAGGTGTTATTGAACTTTGCATTTGACATCATTTACAAGTCTGTTTCAACCAGTCCCATTGACCATGTTTGGTCATCTATGGATGTTATCAATACCTTGAACTTCACTATTTCTTTCTTTCTTCAACACATTTTCCCAATCAATGCAGAATGTTATTGTAGATTCATGTTCTTTTTAGAACATTTCTTTGTATACCTTAGATTTGGATTACCATATTAGAGAAAAGTCTTGAAGGATGTTGGTGATAATTTAATGGGAATTAATTGGAAAATATGTTTTTTTTCCATTCAATCACATGGTTCATTATGTCTATCAATAAATTAAATCCGTTTGTTTACAGGGATGCTGCTATTGTTATGCTCTCAGGACAGGTGGCAGATGCAGTTACAACCATTTTTGTTGGGGAACTGGTATGCTCAGTAGTTTTCTTAACATATGATGTGACATTTGTTACTAGTAGCAAATATAACATGTCCCTCCATCTCTGCTTTAGTAATTTCTATCATATCAACAATACAAATCTTCTCTTATGGAATTAAACATAAGCTTCATGAAATATGTTTGACATATTTGACATGTCAGTTTCATTTCTTAAACACTCCCTTTCTTTTCTGTTTTAGTAGTTTTATTTCCTTCTACATCATATACTTTCTCTTACAAAATTGTTATTGTGATACATCTATAAATTGGAAGTGTTTCATCAATTAAAATATAAGTGGAAAGCATTTTTCCAAACTCAAGTATTTGATTTTGTTACTAAATAGGTGAGATTTATCTTCATTTTTGTATCATTCCAAAACTTACTAAAGGCTTTAATTGGTTTACAAAGCCCTAATCAAAAGTTATAGTATAGAGTCTAGACCAAGGAAATGAAGAATTTATATATAATATCTGTGTAAGTGAAAGAAGCGAATGTGTAGTATATCGCATTTGGAATCAACCAAAAAGTTTAAGCAATGATTTTTCTTAACAATAAAAGGTCTTCAATTAGTTTGTGAATGTTCTGTGGTACTAATAATTTTATTATTATTGATGGCAAGAAAACATATAAGAGTAAAAGCAAAAGTTGATTTAAATTAGAAATTTATTCTTCCTGAACAATGAACCGGAGTTGAAATAAATGTATAAGATGGAAAATTGTAAACTTGAAAAATTCAATCCAACTTGGCAACATAAGAAGCAAGCTTATTAATCAGAAAAATGGCAATGATGAGGCATACTAGTAATGTGCTAAGCTAAATATACGATGTCTACTAGTACTATCAGTTTTAACTAAAAAAGAAATAATGTTACTCTGGATGAAAATTAGTTGCTTGGACTGAAGGTTATAGAAAGTAGATGTTAAGGATATAAATGTATAATGCATCTCCGATTTAATCAAGTCTAAAACTAGGTCTAACAGAATTAGCATTAAAAATAAACAGTAATACAATAGAATATATAAGTGGTACTGTTATGAATCAGTGACATATCTACTTTTGTTTAAACATAGAATTAATCCGAAATCTGTTAGTATTGTTAGTCAGATATTTTACTTGTTGTCGGTTGCTTGTTGTCGGCCGTAGTTGGCCTCGGCCGTAGTTGGCCTCGGCCGTAGTTGGCCTCGGTCATTCTCGGCAGTTGTCAAATAAAACAATAGTTAGTAAAGAATAATAATGTCATGTGATGTCATGTACTCTCGGCAAAACATGTTTAGATTAGTGTTAATGTAATGATGTTATGAAACGTCGTGTCGGTTGGTTGTGTAACCACCGCCGAGCGTTATATGTAGTCGGGTGGGAATAGTCGGGGATTATTATTACAATGATATACGGATGCTGTTATTGATGTTACATTATGCTATTGATGATTCCACTCTTGTACATGATATTTCCTGAGAATGAATAAAGCTTTGGCATTTTCCTATGATATCTTTTAGTGTACTGTTATTTCTATGTTCTGTTTATTACACGTTTGCCAGTAATTAGAATCCTATTCCGTAGGCAAACATTTGGCGCCGTTGCCTGAACGGACTAGGGCATCATCCACAATGGCAGCGTAATGGGTCAGCCAGCGGAAGAACCTATAAATGCTAATGAGGAACGAGAAGACTCATTGACGGAAGACTTGGTAAATTTGTGGAAAATATCGCTCCGTGATCACGTACGTAGGGAATCCCTCGTTCGGGAGATCCCTGAGGAAGTCATCTGGGATCGGCTGGAAGTGAACGACGAGGTGAACCACCTCCTGAACCGCATGCCCAGGTTGCTGGCCCGCCATTTCATTATCCTGCAAGACTTGCGAGAGGAAGAATCCCGTGAGCGCCGAAGACAACAACTCGTGCAACGTTGTGAAGACCGAAACAAACGGGAAGAGGAAGAACGGGATACTAGTCGGCGCCGCACTTCCGGCAACCAGCAATGATCGCTTGAACAACTAAATGCCCGTACGGCCGAACAAGGACAAGAATAGAGTACCTGACGGGCACGGGACTCCAGAAGAACAAGTTCGGCGATCACTGAGGCTACAAGAGCAGGAAAGTCGGCGAAGACGACTAAGGCAAGTCGGTAAGGAACTAGACGAGGACTTAATTGAAATCAATCAGAGCATAAAAAGAACATATGAAAATTTGCAAAAAATAGACACATCTGTTGAACGAGCACACTACAGTTTGATAGAAGGAAGGGACGAAGACCCCTTCAGCAGCACCCCCTACGCAGGAAAGTATAATCTCTATGACAATGAAGATGAATTGAACAGTAGCATCAGGCGATTTCGAGAGTTGTCACTCTCGGACGACGAAGACGAGTTAAGGAGGGGAAGGCCAGAGCTTAAGACCCCTGGGCAGAGAGAGCATCGGCGGGATCCTGAGGAGACCCACGGTGTTGCGGACGCTGACGGAGGACGTGGCAGTGACTCGTACGTGGCCGAGAGTGCTGGTGACGCACAGGGACGTAGCGAGGAATCCACTAGTCTAATCGGGTCCAAAACACAAGGAGGTCAACAAGGAGGTCAACCGGTAAAGATGGCTCATACGGATCGGCAAAAGTTGCCGAAATTCATGGGGAATGGCTTTGAGGATCCCGTACGGCATTGCAAGACATGCGAGACTATCTGGATAGCCAGCGGGCAGGATGACCCCGACCAGTGGCTGAAGGCATTTCCAGCAACACTCAGAGAGAGTGCCATTGATTGGTACTCAGAATTGGACCAAGCACAGAGAGCTACATGGAATTTATTGAAAAAAGCTTTTCAGGAGGAGTTCAAACTTCTTCGAGATGACAGCGAGATCGTTGCGGAGATATACAATACCAAGCAAGGAAAGCACGAGAGTGTGCGGACCTATAACCGAAGACTCAAAGACTTGCTGGGGAAATTGGAGGCACAGCCGGCTGACGGGTTGAAGAAAAGATGGTTCATCGAGGGCTTGCTTTCGCCATTAAGAAAGAAAATGAAAGTCGTACCTCCTTCGTCGTACACTGAAGCATACAATCGGGAAATGGACATAGAAAGTGAAAATAAAACATCCTCCTGATGGAAAAAGAAGACAGACGACGAGGAGAGTACGGACGATAGCGACGGTGAATCCAAGACTGTACAAGCACTCAGGAAAGATATGATGCGAATGGTGAAAGAATTGAAGGCCGACAAGGAGAGTACGAGAGAAGCCAGAGAACTGTGGTGTACGGATTGCAATGGGGAAGGTCACACGAAGGCGAATTGTCCCAAGAACTTATTCTGCAATATCTGCCAAGTGATGGGACATTCCGTCAAGGAATGCCCATACAACTTAAAAGCCAGAAGTGCACAAGTACTCTTCACGCAGGGAGAACTGTCGACACCGCCGAACACACCACCAAAGCCCCAGTACAATAGCAATGCATCCCCTGGAGGTTACCGAAGCAATAGAAGTCCGAGAAACATGATACAGTACGACAGCAAAGGACGACCGATGATTCAGTGCCGGAACTGTAACGAATGGGGTCACTTTGCCAGGGATTGCCAGAGCGGCCAAGGCAGCGGGGGAAAACTGTGCAAGTGGTGTGGACCGGGTGATCATGAAGACACCGGCTGTCCGAAGCAAAAAGGAAGTATCAATATGCTGGAGGTAGCCGACGAGGAGGTCTTGGCGATTACTAGAGCACAGTCAAAACGAGCAAATTATCCAGACCCTCGTACGGAGAAAGAAAGATTTCGGGAAGCCAAGACAAAAATAGCCGAGGCAATGGCGAATGAAGGCAAGAACTATAAAGCTACCAGTACGTTGCTACAGTCGGAGTCAGAGAAGAATATCGTACGGCAGGTGCTTCACACAACCGTACCCATTAAGGTAACTGATCTTTTGCAAACAATGCCTTCTCTCAAAGTAGCACTTACCAATGCTATTGGAGAAAATCTTCCGAAGAGTTCACCAGAACGTACGCCAGAAGTGGTAGCCGAGACTTCGGATCCAATGCTCCTAGCAGTAAGCATCGGGAGGAAACCAGCCGTCGTCGAGATGGAAATCTTGGGCATGAAACTATCTAATACTATCGTCGATGGAGGTTCAGGAGTAAACGTACTGCCAGAGGAGACTTGGAAGTGTCTGGGTAAGCCGACTCTTTGGCCCCCGACATTTCACCTTGTGGGGGCAGATCAACACGGCATCAGACCACTGGGTACACTGATGGAGCAGAAGGTCCTGATCGGCACACAACTATTTCTGCTGAATTTTGTAGTCATCCCAATGGAGAAAAAGGCATACGATGCACTCTTGGGACGGGGATGGCTGATTGCTGCCAAGGCAACCCACAACTGGAAGCGGAATACACTCTCAATAGAAAATCGGGGGAGAAAATACACCATTGATCTGAAGAACCAGGCTGTCAGTGAGGATCTGGCGTCTTCGGCATCGGAATCCGGAGGAGACTCAGACGATGATGAGAGAAAGACAATGGAACCAGATGAAGAAGGGGTATTGGAGATCGGCAGTTGCTCGGAAGATGAGACCAGTTCACTGAGCAGACTGTTTCACTGGCAGATGGAGGATTATGAAGTCTTCCACCCGGATTGCCACATGCTGCAGGTCAAGGAGGGGGAAGTAGAAAAAGATAATGGTTCGACCAGTGAAACATTTTCGGAAGATAATGGCTCGACCAGTGAAACATTTCCGGCCGAGAACGGAGAGTACAAAGAAAGAGTATCAACACTGGACGATACGCCAGTCCACAAGTTTGAACAGGTACGAGATGAAAAAATTGTGTTGGAATTAAAAAATGAAAGTATGAAAAAATTAAAAAATTAGAAAAAAAGAAAAGAGATGAAGAGAGAGAAAAAAGAGATGAAAGGGAAAATGGAAAAGAAGAGAGAAGGGAGGAGAGAGAAAAAGAACGGAAGTTGGAAAAAATAAAAATAAATAGAAAAGAAGCTATGAAAATAAAAGAAAATAACGGAGTAAGTAAAGAAAAACAAGGCCTATGGGAAGAAAAAGAAAAAGAAGAGAAAATTAAAAGAAACGAAAGAGAAGTCAGAAAAGAAAGCAAACGGAGGGAGAATAAATTAAATAATAAATTAAATAAGTCGACCATCAGGGGAAAGATTAAAGTGAGAAAGATTAAAATAGCCGCCTGGAGCACTAAAACCGTACGGCCAAAAGGGAAATTAACGGAGGAAAGTAAAAGGCGAGAGATTAAAAATTGGCAAAACTCGAAGAGGAAGCAAGGCGTACGGCCAAGGGTGAAGGACAGTAAGGAAAAAAATAAAATAAATAGGAAACCTCATACCGTACGGCCAATTGAAAAAGCCACAAGTCGGCGACAGGAGCACAGAGAAGACGAAGGAAGGACGAATCCGCACAAGTTTATAAGTTGGCGAGGCGTACGGAGAATAGAGAAGGAGAACGTACGGCTTCAGAGAACAGAGAAGGAAGCCGTACGACATCTAAGATTTCACACTCAGCACAATCCGCCAGAAGGGGAAATCGTACGGCGTCTGAAGGATTTCAAGGACGTACGGGGTTCTATTTACCAGACAGCACGCCAGAGGTTGAAGCCTGTGGAGGACGTACGGCATTCACCACTTGTACGGCGCTCAGAACTTGGCATCGTACGGCATCCAAGAGACCTCCAAACCGTACGGTATTGTCACCTTTTCCAGTGTTCATTTTATTTGCCTGTGGAAATCGTACGGCCTTTGCAAATTGAGAAGTTGTCAGTAGAAACCGTACGGCCCTTGCCTCTGGAAAAATTTGGCAAGTCTTGCATCGTACGGCTCTTTCAGAGTGAAATTGGTGCCAGAATTGAAACCGCACGGCATTTTAGCCTCAGAGAAATCCGTACGAAATTAACACTCCAGAGAAGTCCGTACGGCATCAATTGCCTCAGAGAGAACCGTACGGCCTCAGCACAACATTGCCTCAGGAGAATCCGTACGGCCTCAGCACAAGTCTGCCTCAGGAGAATC
>VDFB02391472.1:0-61250 GCA_007258455.2 Sequoia sempervirens
TACACATGCTTTGTTTTTTTATAAGTTTGATGAGTTTGCTTTGTAGTGGAGATCTAAATATGAAGATGTTGTATGGTCCCATTATTTGTGTCCTAGAGCGATTTGTGTGGGGGATTATATTTGGATAATTTAGAAAAAACTGTACATATGGTTGAAGACATATGGGTTTTACAAACCATTGCCATTCTCCCCTTATACATAACAACTCCCAAGGCCCAGTGCATTATAGCTTGCAAGCTAATTGTCATACTTCCTTTTGCTCTTTGAGCCAAGTAAACATCTCTAATTTCCCATCTATATTGTACAGATATATAAATCAAAACAACAAATTTCTTTGTTCTTAAAAGATAAAGACATCCAATAATAACAATTACCTTCTTTTGAATCAAACTTGAGGCGCACAGCCACATCATCGTGATATCTTTTCATGTAGAACGAAATCCTGCTTTTGTTGGTCACCCTTGCATCTTCAAGGCTATGGGATTGCATGGTCAATGGATTGATCACTCGAAGGGTTCCATAGTGTCTGTATTTGGACAGAGCTAGGTCATAAGGTCGCAGCTGCAGCTGCCGATAAGGAAGGATATCAAAGCCTGGTTTGAAGATTGCCAGATTTGCAGATTATTCCGTCTTCACAGTCAAGAGAAGATTGCTGGTGGAGATTGTTGATCAAGATAAGTCGCATGTGTCGACATCGAACAAGAAATTGCAGTTAAAGAAAAGAGTTGTTGATAGGAAGAAGATCTAAGCCGAACAAGTAGGTTGGATCAGAGTCTTGAAGATCTTGAAGGAGATTGCTGGCAGAAGGTATTAATCTCTGTCATACTCTAATCTGAAGCCATCCAAGAGATTTACAGAGAGCTGCTGCCATGCAAGTGAGGAGATCATTACTGTTTAAGGTCAAATAATAGATGTTTTGAAGCCGCCAGGCTGTCATTACCAAAGCCAAATTCGAAGCCCGGATATTGCCAAAATTGGAGTTGATCGTTTTCGCAAGTTAAAAGGAGAAGTCAAGTTGCAGAAATCATAAGTTAACTGCCAACCAAAGAGGCAGATCACAGCTGATGGGAATGTCAGAAGTTTTAAAAGGCCATAGCTGAAGGTGGAAATTGCAGATCGCAGCAGACATCATAGTTGAATTTGCAAAAGAAAAGATAATTAATATTTTTTGTGTTGGATTGTTATGTGTATTGATTTTATCTAAGGATAGGAACTGCTGATCATAGTAAAGCCAGATCAAAAGAAAGAAAAGTGGAGCTGCTGTGTAAATAAATTAAAGAAGATCGTGGGAGATTAGCTGCTGGAGCCATTGTAAGTCAAAAGGAAATGCTGATGAAAGAAACCACACGTTTTTATATATTTATTTTTTTATATCCACACATTTTTCCCACTTAGCTCTTATCTATTCCTATATATATTCCATTATATTCATTTAATTTTAACATTTATGACACTTATACCTATCTTATGCACATGCTCTAATATAATTACTAGTTATTGCCAGTATCCCCATTTTTTTGAATTCAAAATTTTAAATTTGGAAGTTGCCAGAGGGTCGTCCAACCAGCTACCATGATGTTGTGAATAATAAATTGATAGGATATGTAGAGGACTGGTAGAGATCCAGGTTGCCCATGACTCAAGGAATTTTTGGTGTATGCTGATGGGTGAATTCGATCGAGGTCATTGTGTGACCAACAAATTGGAGTAACATGCATGCGACCAGCAATATTAGGGTGTGAGGAGGTAGAACTAGTAGTGCAAAAGAAAAGAAAAGTGGGAGAATATGTGTAAGAGGAAAATAGGAGAAATTAGAATGTAAGGGGTATTTCTAGATTATAATAGTAAATAAAAGTTGAACCTTTAAAGTGCAGCCTTGAGCCATGTCTTGAGCCATGTCTGTTGTCTGTGTGTTAGAGAGTATATATATGTATATATGTGCATGCGTGTATTTATGTTTTTGATAGCTGGAACTAGGACGAATGTGCGATCCTAACTGAGAGTCATGACCTGCAGCAAATTTTTTGTTAAAGTGAGGATCTATATAAGTGGGTTTAGGCTGCTATAGGATTAGCTGCAGCAAAGAATATCTTGATTTCTTGGAAGGCTACAATGATTTCTCACAGTAATGTGATTTTCTCTCATTTACAAGTGCATGGAATGAATGATCTATAACCCTATCAACATGGTATCAAAGCGGGCTACAATTTTCGGAGGAAGTACAATGTTCATGCTTTAGAGTTTGCAAGATTTTAATGATGAAAATGATTGAGGGTGGGAATTTGGCTCTGTAACAAAGAAAGTTGTAGTTAGGATAGTTGCAGAGGTGAGAAAGGGTGATTCAAGATAGTAATATGTCGAGACGGAGAAAAACAATAAAGGTTGTTGCAATAGTAGAGGATGCAAGCAATATTTACAAGAGAATACACAAGAGGATGGATGCCATTAAAGAAGAGGTCATACTCATGAAAGGGTGGATGAAGAAAGTGTTGAAGTTTCAGCTAAAAACTTCTAAAAATGTTTGAGGCTATGTCCTTGAGGAAGATTGAGGCATGACTAGAAACGTCAAAGGATGAAAAAAGAAGAAACCATGATGTTTCTTAGTTTTCCGGGGACAAGAAAGAGGACTAAAAACAATAGAAGAGGATGTAGAAGATTTCCTTAAGAACCAATGAGCTGGTAGAAGTGCCATGTGAAAAGGAGGTAGCAACGAAGGAAATGCTAGAAGTTGATGGTCTTGGTAAAGGGAGCTTGCCACTTAAGGAGAAAGGCAAGCAAGAGTGTCATGAGGAAGTTACAAAAGAGGAATGCAAACAAGAGGTTACGCGTGAGGACAAGAGGGTTCATATGGTACGGCGAGTAAGTGCAATGAAGGAGCAGTTTTTGTGTGAGGCTGCATAGGAACGGTGCATAGGTATTGTTACAATTGACCGCAGCTAAAGAGCATAGGGAAGATGTCATAATAAAGATGATATAAATAGGTACAACAAAGGAAAGATGGAGCATGAATCTGTAACTGGAGTTGATGCACTTATAGAGATGCTGCAAGTTGGAGTGGTAGAACAAAGTAGAGTGATATTGATAGTGAGAATAGAGAAGGATGGTGAAAAGATTTTGACAGTAGATGCAGCTGGAAAGTAGGAATTGGGAGTTGCAGGAGATGTTACAAGTACATTGCAGCAAGGGAAGCTAACTGTGAAGATGTGCATGTTGATAGTAGGACCTCCATGGTGCTACAAGTGGGAGTGGCGAGTTGCAATGAAATAATGTTGATAATGGATACAAACAAGAAGGGTGAGAAAAATGCCACAGGAAAAATTTTGTAAGTAGAAATAATAAGAAATAAAATCCACTAAGCGTGGAGGCAAAAGAGGAGAGGATGCACAATGCTGTGTATAAGGTGATGCAAGTAACCATAAAATCCACTAAGCGAGGGCAAAGTGTGATGGGCAAAAATGCAATACTACATTTTTTTTAGAAATAATTTGTATTGATTTAATATATCAAAGTTATTTTTAAATGGAAATGGATTTAGTGGTGTAATGTTTAAGTTTAAATATTATAAAATATATTTATATTTAGATGTAAATAAAAAAAATATATTTATCAACATTGATTAGCTTAAAACTTAAATATATTAAGAACGCCATCATTAATATATAGATTAAATATATATATATATATCTTTAAAGAATTTAATTAAATCAATTTCATCTCATTTACTTATAATTATAAATATCTTTGAATAGTTCAATATTTATCTAATTCACAATAGGAAAGATTGCTATAGTCCTAGGAAGATTTCAATGGTTTTGACCCTCTTATAACATTTCATGTTTAAGACACTAGGAAATTGAAAATAAATAAATAAAATAGTCAATGTAATTCAATTAATGAGGCATGAGCTACATATTGGTCTATTGTGTGGGAATTTATTGGAGAGGACAAGAGGGATGGCATTAGAATGGTTTACATAGTGAGTGAAGTGTGTACCTACAACACCCATAAATATAATAAGTTGTGGGGGAAATGGCACATACAGGATGATTGATCCACAACCCTCCATTGAAACACAATTTTGGGGTAGTCTGAGGGCATGAACACACACACACACATAAAGGGAGAATGAGTCTATATGGTTTCTTGGAGGCACAATAATTGGGGTGCAATAAAATACCTCAAAAAAATGTGGTCCCATGGCATGTAAAGATTGTAGGAAGGTTGTAGAAACTTTTAGCGAAATGTAACTAACAGGTGGAAGTCCAAACTCTATGACCTTTAGTGAGCATCCTCCCTACCTGTATGAAATGAGATCTCATAAAGAGGCTATGGACATCCCTCAAAGGATGAATTTCATCAACCATAGGGGGACTAGAGAAGAAATCCATTTTAATGTAGAGGGACATAGTGAATATTTTAGTTGGACAAGGGAAATAAGAAAATTTTATACACAAATAATTGCAAAGATTTTAAGCAAGATTAATGGACAATAATGGGTAGTGTTTGGTAGTTCTAGGTTTTCTTCCTTTTCATTTCTCTTGTTTCATTGCAACATTTTCTTGTAAAACTTGGGCAAGGGCTTACATCTTTTGTTCAATATAATCAACAAGAACTCGTCAACTCATTTAAATTTAATTGCACTTTAAAATTATCATTTATATTCAAATGTCATAGGATTAAGATGCACATATTAGTTAGAAAATATTACTTTTGTGTGGTTACTTCAACCCTTACAGTGCTGAGTAGAATGGGTGAGATTTTCTTACAAATATAGAAATGCTTAGAGAAAAATCCAAATTGACCATTTAATAATGCCTTTATTGGTCCAGCTATATGCCATTATTTCCAAACCCTAAGACAGTTTCTAAATGAAACCACAATAGAATACCAAAACAATAATGATTCCTAAAATGACCAACAACAGTCTAATCAATATATTAAGCTACCGTTTTCTATTACACAAGTAGGCAATTCTAGTAATATTTCATAAGAAAAATTATGATAATACAATGAATAAAGAAAAAGCCACCCAAATCCAAGTGAAATCATAAATAAAAAGAAAGATCTATACACATTCCTATATTGCATTTTTTGATAGAATAGTTGAGTTTCATAATATAGAACAAACATATGGCTTTGACAAAACATGATCTTTTACAATGTTAAAAATTCCCATAACTATATAATGAAAGAAGGGTCAATGCCATAGAGTGTGGGCCCACACTGATGGCAAGAAGTTTTCTTTAACTTTTTCAAAAGTTGGATCTTAGTATAATTTTCTGTTACCAAATTATATGAAGTTATGAAAATTAGTTTTTACCAAAAAATATTTTGAGAACTTCCAAGAGTATTTTTGCATCTTATCAGTTCGAAAAGGAGGAAAGATTAATAAGAAGAAAATTTTAAATTATAATTGAACATGTATTAATGTCCACAAATAAAAAATAGGTCTATTGGAACTATAAGGTAAATGAAATCAAAGGGTTAAAAACATTATTAATAACCCTATTATGATCGTTGATTTTATATAACCCTATTAAAATGGGACCTCACTTGGGCCATTTTGAGGGTTTTTACATATTTGATACATGGTAATGATATTTTGACTACTAGTTTATAAGGATGTACACTCTTTACTAGTATTCTATTAGTCGATTTAGTGTACATTTCATGGCAACTTGTACTTAGGTATGTTTTTATCTCAATGCTTGGAGAGATATATTTTAGATAATAGTTTTATTTTCAAAACTTAGCTAATCTTTGTTGTAAGTTAGAGTGAGACAATCTTAATATGTACAGAACCTTGGTGCATTTGCACAACAAAATTAATAGTATTTTTTCAATATTTAACTAACTCTCTTGAGTGGAAAATTATATTATCTTTATTTATAAATTAAATGATGGTTTATACTGTACGAATTTCAAGTGTATATTCCTTGAAAGAGACCAGATAAAGAGAACTATATGTCATTTTGATCCTATTTGGAAGGAATTTCAAGTGTATATTCCTTGAAAGAGACCTGATAAAGAGAACTATATGTCATTTTGATCCTATTTGGAAGTAAGTATGTAGACAATCCGTGGGCAAAGGATTCCCCTGTGTTGAAAGAACATTGAATTTCTCAATTAATATCTATAAATTTATAGAAATTTATTTCCTCTTTCCTCAATGTTAAAACTATATCCAAACCTATCTTCAAGAATACTGCATTTCCACTTCAAAGATTGATCCGTTCTTTGAAGTTATGTTAAAGGAAAAATTATCCAGAAAATGACAAAACACTTAAATTCATGCAGAGCTGAGATTGATCCTTATCCGACCATGCCTCGCAAATAATTTTATTAAAATGACACGATTATTTAATATTTTTCTACTTTACTCCCTAATTTCTCACATATTGCAAAGAAACTACATAAGCCAGAGATCTGAAAATCTGGCCTAAAATGGACAACTCATTACAATTACACACCAACACAAAGACAGAAGGTGCATTTCTTGCACACTGCTCTGTACCATAAAGCCAGCACAAAAGTGTGCAATGTATATACTTTTCCTCCTACTCTAGCCACCTCTTTTTCTATGCCAAATTTTATCTCTTATCTCAATTAATCTCAATCCTTGATAAGGTTTTTTTAATTCTTAATCTCCACTGTCCATTTTTAACTAAACCCTATTTTTTCCCTAACCCCATTTCCTACCTTTTCAAAGCGACCTCATCCATGGATCTTCATCATTTAATCTTGACCCTTCATTCAAATTTGGTTTTCTATAAAAGAGACCTATCACTTTCATTTTGACCTTATAACCACAACTACTATTTTAATATTTTGTTGTCACTATCACTTGGGTTATTCTTGCATTCTACAAATCTGAGGGCAAGTAAGCATATAAAGCAAACTGGAGAAGAGCAATGAAGGTGATTCAACCATGACATAGGAATTATGGTAATATTGCTTTGTTATTTTGTGTTTTTATGTTCATTTGCACTTCATTGTTAAATTAGGATCCTTAAGGTTTGAGTTTTATGTATTTGATGGTTGATACGATTGATTCATGCCTTTTACCTTGATGATTCATGCCTTTTACCTTGATTTTACCCTATTCTACACTTTGTCATCTGAAGGTGAAGGGATGATAAAACTGTTAAAACTTTACAGATTTTGATTGAAAATAATGGATAATTCCAAAAAGACACCGAACAATGCAAGGCTCAAGTTTTAATTCTATTTAACCACAGGGGTTTGGAGGCACCTCACAGAGATGATGGCTGCCAGGAGTGAATCTGACAATTCAAGGTTCATCCATGGTATCAAGAAAATGAGATTCAGTTGGAATAAGATTATCAGGGCAGTTGAGCCATGGAGAGAGGATGGCTCAAGTCATATTCCAGAGGACATCTTGAATATGATATTTTGTAAACTTCCTCTTCATACTTTGTCCCAATTTCAAATCATTTGTTCTGCATGGAAAACTATTATTTCTAGCTCTGACCACTTTCACAATCTGTGGGAGCGGAATAGCATGCAAATGTGGCCGGTGATGGATCGTTACGAAGAAACAAGTGGGTCTTCTAATGGGCTTGTGTTCTTTGATGTCAGTAGAAGGCTAAGATTCAACAAAATGTTTAATGAAGAGTGGAAATGCAATGAGTCGCAATGGTTTCTCAGATCTGGAGATGGGGAACTCTTGGTCTATAGCTGTAAGAGAAATGGAACCCTTCGAGTGATGAATCTATTGGCAATGCAATCCCATGGTGCAGAATAAAAAAAATCTACTGTTTTTCTAAAAATGGGGTATATGTGGGTACGCATGATCTGAATGGAGATTGCAACAGCAAGTTTCTTTATACTTTGGGTATACAAGGTGTGATAGACCAGACCTTGGGAATTGTTATGTACAAGGGGAGAATAATAATGGTTTGTCAAAATGAACCAATTACACATGCTTTGATTTTTTGTGAGTTTGATGAGCTTGCATTGCACTGGAGATCTAAATATGAAGCTGTTGTACTGCCCATTTATTTGTCTCCTAGAGCGATTTGTGTTGGGGGGATTATATTTGGGTGATTCAGAAAAGAGAGGGCCATGTCAGCCATATAATTTCAATAGATATAGATATTGGGGAGCTCAATGTATGGCCAGAAGTTCACCCGTTTATGTTCAATGTGAGGAACTGTCTATCAATGCCACTAAGCTTTCGCCCATGCACTTAGATCTCATTTTCATGGCTTCTGACGGTTCCTTGATTGAATTTCCATTGTCCTTTGCCGTATTTAATTATCTATGTGCTCCGGTATTATTTTATTTTATTTGTTTTCAGAACCAATGAAATCTATACGTTGCTCCATCAATAAAGGATCCTAAAATATCTTTAAAAATGGCTGTATTAGTCCAGATTGTAATAGAATTTATTCGGAAAATAAAGGTTTATATTATTTTATGCTTCTTTTCTGTCATTACAATGCAAAAATATGTTAGTGTGTTTTTTCTGATTCAAATAGAAACATCAAAGCAAGGTTAAAAGGAATGTAAACAGATGAAAGAGGTTTTATTGGTTGTATTTCGGTTAAAAAAATTGGCAGTTAATATTAATTTTTGTTTCAGTTAAAAACTTTTCTTGAATAAATTGACATGCAGATCAATCAAAATCTTCAGATATACAGCAAGTTAAGATAATCATTACAAGCAAATCAACTAAACTTTGAGATATTGTCATTTGACCATTAAAAAATAATAAATTTAGTACAGTTAAATATTAGTTTTTTTTAATGATCAAATAGTTATGTGCTGAGAGAGGTTGTTAAGATTTATTCACTTTACCTTTGAAACTTCTATTATCCTTCAAAAATTTTAAAAATAGTTTATAATTTTTGCATAGAAATTATAAACTTATTTAATTATAATGAAAAATATAATATATTATTAAATTATTTATTATAATAATTGTTTTATAAATAAAAATAAATATAAATGATTTTTTTTAATATTTAAGTTTTTAACTTTTTAAAATCTTTTTATATTTATATATTTTTAATTTTTATTATAAATGATAATTAAAGTTAAGATATAAAAGTATTTTTATAATTTTTTATTTTTTAAAATTAGTTTATATTTTTTTTAACTAACCACATTTTTAATATATACTTGAAGTTATTTTATATATAAAAATCTTCAGCTATACAGTAGTTAAGATAATCATTACATGTAGGAACTTTACAAGGTCAGTTGAACATTGAAAAACAATAAATTTAGTACAATTGAACATTAAATGATCAAATAGTTATGTGCTGAAATAATAAATTATTAGTTAGGCCAGATTTATTCACTTTACCATTCAAGCTAGTATTTTCCTCCCAAATTTTTAAAAGTAGTTTTTTAATTTTTACATAGAAAATATAAAATTATTTAATTATAATGAAAAATATAATATATCATTAAATTATTTATAATATAAATTATTTTATAAATAAAAATGAATTTAAAAAATATAAAAAAATATATTTTATAAATTATTTATTATAAATGATAATTAAATACATATAAAAATATATTTTATAATTTTTTTTTTAAATTAGTTTATAATTTTTTTTTTAAATTAGTTTATAATTTTTTTAACTAACAATATTTTTAATATATAATTGAAGTTATTTTAAATATAACTATTTTTATATATAGAAAACTAGTTAAGATAATCATTACATGTAGATCAATTGAATGATCAAATAGTTATGTGCTGAAATAATAAATTATTAGTTGGGCTAGAGAGATGGTTGAGATTTATTCATTTTACCATTGAAACTTGTATTTTCCTTCAAAAAATTTAAAAATAGCTTTTAATTTAGGTCAGTTGAACATTGGAAAATAGTAAATTTAGTATAGTTAAACATTAGTTTTTTTAATAATCAAATAGTTATGTGCTAAAATAATAAATTATTAGTTAGGCTAGAGAGCTGGTTAAGATTTATTCGCTTTACCATTACCATTGTAACATAAATATAATTTTTTTACATTTATTATTAATTATCAATATTTTCTAATTTTACATTTTTTAAATGTATATGCATATAAATAATAACATAAGATAATAATTTAATGTTTTTAGATAGATGAATTTTAAGATTAAATTATTTTTAATTTTATATAATGATTTCTTGGTAGGTTTGAAATTGATATTTAAATTTGATTTTAGATAGATGAATTTGGGATTGAATTAACATTTGTGTTAGTAATTGTCTTTTACAATTTATATATTTTAATAAAATTGTCACAATTTTTTTTTAACTTTTAAGATTTATTTTGTATATAATTTAGAAATTTCTTGTTTTTATTATAAGAAAAACAACACTAGATAGTCAACAACATCCAAAAACCCAAAAACTACAAAAGATACAAACAACTGCTTAAAAGATAAACAAAGAATACCAACAACCAAATTAAGTACAAGGTTGTTATGCCTTAACCCATGATTGTAATCAATGATGACCACCTCCTTGTTAATAGTTAATTTTCAAATAAAATTATTAGTTAATTGAATACAATCTTTAATAGTACAATTATTGTTCAAAGACCCCACAATAATATTACTATTTCAGAAGTCAAAATTTAACCTTCCACAATCTCAGATTTCCTCTTGGTAAAACTAACATTAATATTATATTGACCTCCACTTACATTTAACTCCACTCTAAACTTAAGTTTTATTAATTTAATTATTCCAATATATTCTTATAAAAGAAAAATGTAAAAAATAAATAAATAAACTAAATTGACTAAGATATTATAAAAAAATAAAACTAAATTAAACAAATATTCCAATTAAAATTTTATTATATATATTCACTACATTTAAATTAATTAACTTATAAACATCATACTCAATTTTAAAATAATTAAATTAAATTCTAAAACAAAGGTTCTAAGAAAATAACTAGGATTATTTCTCCTTTATAAAAAGAAACTAGACTTTTAAAGGATTTCCCTAAATATGATGGTGTATATATTAGTTTAATAAATAGGTTTTTAAGATTGGAGAATAGCAGATATAATTAAATATATATTCATTCTTTTATAGAACATTTTTTTTAGCATGGGATATATTCCCCTCTTTTTACCATAAATATAATTTATTTTAAAGTTTCACTCACTTTAAAACTCTTTTTTCTAGGAGCATGGAAGCCTAATCATTTTCTAACATGTAAAATGCCTTGATTTTAGAAGATCTACAAGGTAATGAAAAGTTATCTAAAAAATACAATGAGATGGAAATATGGGAAGAGGACATCAATTACATGAGGGGAAAAAGTGAACAGTAGTGCAACATTACTTCATAATATATAATAATTTAACACTTTGAGCCATGCTACTCTCCACCTCATTTATATAATGCTCGTCTACTAAATCTTGACTGCAGGTTTATAGGCTTATATGCAAAATAATTCCATCCATTTTTAAGCGAAAGTAAATCACCAACATTGAAGAGAGATTTAGGGCACAAAGTTAACATGAAACACTCGGAGGAGACTTAATAATATATTTTCTCTGCTCCAATTTCTTTTCTGATTCAGTTTTTCCATCTCACGTCATATCATGCAACTACTGCATACCTAACAGCTCTGGCGAGGTAATTAGAATCGCTTGTGGAATTTACGTTGATCACGATTTATTTCCAGCACGCCTTAGTCACCTAACAAGCAGAGAAATCATACAGGACTAAAATTATTTACCAATTATTTGCATCGCTACCACGATCTCCATTGAGACAAAATGCGCACTAATTATTACTAGCCATGCCTATCACAATTTGGGCAGGGGAGAGGGTCTAGTAGTCGTGCACCCTAACTTCGGGTTTCTAATTATTCTACGTCAAAATTTCAAATCACTCCTAATTTTTTACAGCAGCTTACTTGGCAAATTCTCTGCTTATAACTAAGGTTTCAGGGCCACATCATCAAATATGATGCCACATCAGCATGTTTTTTGTCAAGGTATCCAAAAAGGCCCCAAAAAATAGTGAGACCAATACTCGTACATCATGGGTAGTTGAGCGCTAATGTGGTATCACATGATTGGTTGCTTTTTAGATCAAAATCATACATTTTGCTTAATTATGGGTAGTCAAATCACAACTATTGGACATTATATAAACAACTATTAAGTATTATAATCACAGTTGATTGCACTACTATTAGACCTGCACAACTATTGGGCCCTCCCCTAATGATCCCACCAACCATCCCTTAAGTCATCACTGGATGTATTTGACAGCGTGTACTTAAATGCCACTTCCAGATTTACTAAATTTTGATTTATTGTGTGACAACTCCGCTAAAATGGAGCAGAGCCAGGACACATTCAATTGTTGATATAATTTTTTTTGAAACTTGTAAAATAAAATGAGAGTATGCGCATAATTTTACTCGGTGAAAACCACTTAAAATTCTTTTGTAGAAGAACATATATGCATTTTCCTGTCATGGTTTATTTGTGTGAGAGTTAATTGTGTCTGGCTGAGGCGTCTAGGAGAAGTTAAGATTTTATACTCAGTATTGAATGCAATCTCTATCAGCTATTCTTCACCAAGGCGTTTTAAATTCTGTTTAGTACATTGCATAAGAATCCACACAAGTAGGCAAAGAATTCGAGTCTCTTTGTAATGTTTCAGCCAAGGAGATATATATATGATATAAATTGTTGCTCAGTTATGAGACTCCTGTGCAAGCTCACGCAGTGACTTACCAGGCGATACTGCACCTCTGTGCGACTTATAGCATAGGCTCGATATGAATGGAAACTATTGCAAACTCAACTAGAGCGTATGGAAGCTAATCCATGAATTGGTATTCTGCAGGGATAGGGCTGATTATGCGTGATTCCCCAAGATAAGACTTCTTGCCATTAATAAGGTCAGTGGTTGTGTGATAAATATTGGAAACTAAATTTATTCAAGAGATGAATTTTGAACTCGCAGGCCTCCCATTAACCCTACCATTTTGTCCAACGACGCCATAGGCTTTACTTCATAGATCTCACAACATGCATTTTATCCACATGCATAGATGTTTAATTTCTCATACATAACTGCTCGATTCTACAAGGTAAAAGACTATCATGTTTGGTGGGTTCTCAAGACAGGAAGTTTGTTGCATAAAACCAAGGTGTTCCCTACTCTGTCAAATGCAACCCCTTTTATTACTCCATTTTATCCTTTTATTGTTTTGCATGAGCAGGCCGAAATAAGAATAGCTCTACAAAGAGGACCTTGGTTACATTGAAATCTATCTGTTCTTGCTCCGCATCCACATAAGCTAATGATTATTTCCCTTATGCATTTCTTTAATGAGATCGATGGCTATATTAAGTAAATTTTAACAAGGCAGAGTATAGATTATAAGTATTATTGAACAGTATAGGCATCGATTAAATGAGCAACTTAAGAGGAAGCAATCAAGTATTTTCTATTTTTCCCTGTATAAGATTGGTACCCATTTTGAGTACAACTATCTCAGTTTTCTTCTCTGGCTATATGATCTTATGAAAGTAAATATACAATGATCTCTCGTACATATTTCTCTTAACACACTGTTTTCTTACCACTAAAACTTCATTTAAACCTTAATCATTTAGTTATCGTTGCATAAAATGCAATTTCTCCATATGGGCAGATTGCTAAAAGATCTAAAAAAATACTATTTGATTTGAATACTCTATTATTTGAGAGGATGCAGCCAAAACAATATATTTCCTTCAAACAATCAAATAAAAACAACTCTTTGCTTCAAACACTTCATTAACACAAAATCATGAAATGTTCACCATTCCACATTATGATTACACACAAAAATGAATGAGTAGCAAACTAATAAACAAGGACTGCTCTTTTCCCCACTTACTTCCGTGATACAACAAAACAATAGCTTTCCCTCTTACAAACTAATTTTAAGAAATACAAAGGATGACAAACAATTGAACCTAGCTTGCTCTCCACCCTACCGTAATGGCGTCATGGAGCCTCGTGGGCTCTAGGCATACCCCCGAGCAAGGAATTTTTAAGCTCCATGATGATAAATGGAGTATTTTCTCATTTTTATAGAAGTGATACTACTAACATATCACCAATTTCATACATCTAGATTCTCTACTTCTATTTTCAACCATAATATCTACACTAAGTTATGTTCTTATTGTTGGTTATTTTTTAAGAACCAAACTGATCTCTAGACATACCTATGGATTTTTCTATTTCCAATTATCAATAATACTAAAGGGATTGGCCAACGAATGAATAGAGGCTGCTTAAACTTCTATTCCTACTCTTTGGGCTATGTGAAACTTGGGAGGGTGATCCCACAATGTATACCTAAAAATCTATTATAATTGCAACCAAATACATTGTTAATAACAAATATCTCTCATGATATCACTTAATAGCAGCATTAAATAAGTTGGAAGTTTATCGTGCTAATGTTGTATAAGTTGATTATGGGAGAGAAAACACCTAAAAAATGAGTAACAACAATGTTCCTTTTGAAATTTTATGGTTAAAAGATTGAAAAGTAATGAATCAACACTGTAAATGTAATACTAATATCCCACATGAATCGGTGTCTTTATCTATAGCACAAAGTCAATATCCTTTAACATAAATTGATAAAAATTCAAACAATAACACGTATAATCCCAATAAATCTTGCATTACAATATTTCTCTGTGACTCCAAGATTATTACTTCTTACAGATATCCTAAAACATAGTAATTATAAGTTATCATTCTCATATAAGCATTTACATCAATTCATTGAATCAATAGGAAAATATGAAATAGAACATCCATTAGATAATGAGAGAGACAAATGAAGGAAATATTTGACTTCTTTCAATCATAACTTATAACACACATACAAGGAGAGAAAATAACTGTGAAACCAATATTAATATGTATCATAAAATGCTATACCATTATCGGTCTTACATGCATGAGTATGAACTCCAAAATGAAATTAAAACAAAGACCCTAACACTTGCTTTGTATTTTCTTGATAACACTAACAATATCAACTCAAAATTTTCCAAATCTCTTTGCTTCTAGTCCTAAATTCCTTCTTATAGAGATGAAGGAGCAAAACAAGCCTTAGACTAGATAGCACACATGTCATGATTTCATAGGACCGCTTGCAACTATATTCCCTTCATGGTTACGCTTGAGTCTTTAGGTGAAACAACTAAACATGAGGCAAAAAAATCCTCAAATCTTCGTGGAAAATAGGTCCCACCTTAAAAGACATCATTAGTATGTTACATCAGTCATAGGATATTCTCCATGTGTTCCAAATGTCAACTATAAGGAAATCAAAAACAACAAAACTTATGAAGCAAGGCAAAGAAAACAAAACAAGGTCAAAAACTGTTTAATCCACAATAGCACCATGTGCTAATCACTTTGAGCATTGAGGAGAGAATAATATTTCTCGTGTTTTATCAAAAGCCTAATCTGTACTGTTTTCAGGCTATGTATCATTCCTCCCATATCCATTGTTATCCTTATTCACTCTATATACTTCTCCAACCAAACATTGTACTCCTCCTCAGTGGGCCATTTAACATTCAATAAATCTTGCACCTTAGTAGTATACTGGGAGTACCTTGCATCAATTAAGATTTTGGCTTCCTTAGCAAATATATCCATTTTTTACTCAATTTCTCCCATCATATCAATGTTTGAATTGAGCAAGAGGTAATTAGTGACAGATAGATGCATCATAGAAGCATCAAGCAATCCTCCCAAATCTTCCTTCTAGGTGTCAAACGGATGTAATTCATCCTTGAAATTCAATATTTTAGGCATGCCACGATTCTCCATTTCTTTGAATATTTTCAACTTGTTTTGGAGTTGTATTCCCAATTTTCCATGGAAAGTTGTTACCTCATGTATTGAGTCAATAGTCTTCAAGATGTCAAGAATATTTGTGGGTTCCTAGAGATCTTCTTCTACTTTTGGCATCATCTCTTTTAGAGCACTCACTCTAGCAATCCAGTTGTTCCACTCATTCCTAAAGGCTTCCTATACTTGTAGATACTTTGTATTTGCCTCATGAATGTTTTTATACATGGCCCATACTTCGTTAGCCTTGTGAACCAAATTGGTTACTCTATGGTTGAGTACATCCCTAAAAATCTCATTGGCTACCTTGAATGTCTCTAATTTAGCCTGGTTGACATTTTCCTCTTTAGTAGTTAACTTTCCTTTTAAATCATCAATTCTAAGGGCCAAAGTTTCTCTATCTTGCTTAGACATATCAAATGAGGAAGAGGGAGAAGGTTGAGTCACTGTCTTTTGGGTAGCTTGAATGGTAGAACTCATTCGACTCAATTCATTCAAAGCCTTATTATATTCCTTGACCAAAGATTCATATTTATTTTGAGAAATATGTGCAGTATCCACACTAAGCATTGCGGCATGTACAGTTAATTTAGTTTCCTGGATAGGGGTTATGTCAGTAGCTCTTTTGAACACTAGTGAACTCATGACTTCTTCAATTGTCCTAGCAACCTCATGTTTGTTAGTATTAGGTGCCATTGACCAAATTGCAAGGGTATGCAACTTTGGACTATATCTGGAACCAAATACTTTATTCTCAAATTGATCTCCATATATTAGAGCTTGAGGATCTCTTCTAACTGGATCATAGGAAATGGTAGCTATGATGGTACACCCTGGTAATAGCATAATTCCACTATCCTTAACAATTCTACGAGCTTCAATAGGAGTAATGGTTGGAATTTTATCTTGAATCTTTTCCTCTTCTACTTTCTCAGCTTCTTCCTGATAGGAAGGTTCAACATTGGCTCGAGCTACTTCTAGTCTCTCTTTTATTTATTTACCCCTTTGTTGGATCATAAATTCCTGAAACTCTTTGGTCTGCACAAATTTATCATCATCCAAGAACTCATCATATTCCCTAATCCTAGGATCATCATCATTTTCTCTATCATAATGCCACTGGACAATCCTATCAAGAGGAACATTTGAACTATGAGTCTCTTCAATATGGGGAGGACGAAATTTTTGCTTAACTTCTTCATTTCTTGGTGCATGTTCTACCACTTGTTCCTCTCCGACCTCCTGAACATCTTCAAACCTCTTTGGGATATCCATAGCTTCTTCTTGTTGTTGTTGTTGCTCTAAAAGGATCTGGGCCATGTCTACAACCTCCTTTACTTTTATTTTAAATTGACCAGACTGATAATCCCTTATCATAGCAAAGGCCCTCTCCAAAGGTTTTTCAATTTCATTGTATGGACTGATGTAGAAGGCATTCCTTTTCATAATCTTCTCCTCAAGGTTTGTCATAGTTGTCCATTCCCTTTTCCTAGCCATAACAACCTCATCACTTGTCAGGTTCCTTAGTACATCATCTTTATAGAAAAACTCATGACAAATGATGCCTATGTTCTTTTGTCTTCTCTTTTTAGCCACAAATCCTTCTAGATCAAAAATTCTCACCTCATCTATAGGTATTCTAAGATTATTTACCATAATTCCCAACTTCGCATATCCTTCAAGGGAAGTGACCTTAAAATAAGCAAAAGAGCATTGGGGGAATAACATAGAGCCCTTTCTATGCCTTCTAAACATTTCAAAATCCATGACCTCCATTTTCCACATGAGCTCCATGAAAGAAAACTTTTTTGAAACATACAAGGATAAGCAATGGGGTGCCACTTTAGCTCCATAAACCCTAATCAAAGAATATTTAGAATGTAAGAACCAATCAGCCCAATTATGTGTGGCTGCATAACCCAGTACATCCATTGGGTGCATAAAATTCTTGATTTCTAGAGAAAGTTTGAATCTAGGTGCCACACCCAATGACTCTAAGATACCATGTCTTATAATATTGGAAAAAAAATGTAATTAGAATTGGAGCAATCCTAATCCCAAATATATGTCCACATTTGCATAGGGATGGCTTCATTTTCATTGTTCACAATCCTTAAATTCAAAAAAAATTCCACTCATAATCCCCTTCCCATAAGAGCATGTACATCAGTAAAGAATAATGATGGAAAGATAGAGGGAGTGATCCCTTTTTCAAATTAAGAAAATCCTCATGCATTTGTTGGGCAACAAAGTTATCATAATCAAAACCAGTGTTTCGATTATATTCTTGTATATCTACCACCATCACCAACAAATTAGGGGCTATTCTGACCTCAAAATCTCGAGCTCACACCTGGTTCAAAAAATAGTAAGTGTTTTTGAAATAGTCTTCAAATTCTTCACACTCAATAGGCTCAACATCCTAAACAGTGAACTTTTTTTTGTTCCTTCTATGTCACACTAGTATTGATTCTTTGTATGCAAATTTCATTCCTTGATATTCAACATACAAGTCAAGATGCCTGAAGTTTGCAATGTAATTGGGATTCGACCCAAACACATCCAAAATTTTATCTTTAGTTACCTCTAGAATCATATTACAATTCTCACTCTTGATTTTCCTATTAGTAGGGTCATAGTGCCTTCCTAGCTCCATCATTAAGTCAACTTCTACAAACACATTTGGAACTACTAGCTTTCCCAGGTTCAACCCCCATAAGAAGCATGCAGGCTTACTAGAATTTCTCCTGTTGAAAGCATACTTAAACAATTTCCATCCACTATAGGACTGGGGTTTCTCACCAATCTCACTAGCATCATCAATCAACCTAGTGGTAACAACAACTTGTCTTGTGGGCCTTTTTCCAATTCATGACCCTCCCTCTCTAATACCTCCAGAAGTCTCTTGCATGAAATTTTATGTTTCCTTTTTGCACTTCTGGATCTTGTGGAAGCCATAGGAGTACCAAGCAAAGGGTTAGAGATAGCTACTGATTTGGGCTCGACTTCAGCTGGAACATGCTAAGTTTTAGGTCTTTTGACCCTCTTTTGTTTTGGTTTCCTTTTAGGTCTAACACTGGACTCACTAGGCTCTAGTTCATTCATGCTTATAATGCAACTCTAGTTCATTCATGCTTATAATGCAAATGGAGGTTAGGGTTTACAATTTCTTATAACTAGAAAAAACCCTTCATAATTATGACAGGACAAAACTCAACTTTTGAATAGGAGGTATCAATTTTTCTTACCCAGTCAAAAGCTATGCCACCCTTGTTGTAGATAATCTTTGGAGTTTTACTCACAAATTCTTCGGTCTCTAGTATTCCTCCCGCTAGCCAGTGAAATAGGACGCACAATAAACTAGATATCTACTTTTAGTTATGATTGAGAGGGGACCATGTCACCATTAATATTTGATAGTAAGCTCGCGTGAGCGAAGTGACAAGTAGCCGTTAAATTTTGAACCTTGATAGTTGATCCTTCAGGTTTAAAACTGTATCAATGGTAGATAATCTATCTTGCTACTTTTCTTTATGCTTTATACGAAATCCTTAAGATTCCAACACATTTCTTCTTCATGTAGTAATTGTCGCCAATCGGTAATTTACTTTGTTCTTTTTCATCTTTATCAGTGATGTAAGTACCTTGTGCGACAAGATCTCAACCCTTAGATCAATGGTTGGACTCTTGATCAGCCTCATCTTCATCGCTCCTCGCTAATTTCAACTCTGCACCTTGACTCAAATCAGTGACAAGAGATGCAAGTACCATAGTTTGACACGTACACTTGCATAGCAATAAAAGACATCACAAATAGAATGTAGCCAAATTAGCGAGAGAAAATTCCTCATAAGAGACCATATTTCCCATCGCTAATCATGACCTTAGCGCTCAAAAAAAATCTGCAAGGTGCGATACAACTGGGAAGTCATAATCTCTCTCATTGCTAATAATAAATAATCCCTTTACAACATATTGGCGATGGGTGATGAAACTTGGATCATGAAGTGAGAAGTCATCACTTATCGCTATTACAACCTTAAGAACTCAAAAATATTAGCGATAAGTGATCCCTTAAGAACCTCACTCATCACTAATCATAAAAAGGAACTTAGAGAACAATTAGTGATGGGAAACACAATAGAGATATCACATCATCGCTCATCGCTAATGTAAAACACATACCTCAAAAGTGATCGGCAATGAGGGATAAGGATACAAGGCTAGTTGAACTTAATTGAACTTTTATGCATGTGCTCAATAAATTGTTATGACTAGGGGGATTCCTAGGATGATACAATTGATAAAACAAAAGCTCAAGAGCCCCAAAGTCATGACATAACTTGATTTTTTGAAATCATGATGAGGAAACCGGCTACCTAATAGATGGTATTAAAATAGTGACCAGAAATAGGCAATAAGGAGTCAACAACCAAATAGAGCACTTAATTGATTTTAAAAGAGCAGAATTTCAAAAACCCTCCTAAATGAAACAAGGGTTTAAGATGGAACAATGAGAATTAAGGTTCCATCACTTACAACTAATAACAAGGGTAAATGGAATTAGGGAAAACTTATCTCTATTCTCTTAGATGAAGGAATTGAACCCTTCTATCCATCATTCCTCTCCAAGCCAAACCATCATGCTCACTATCTTTCCAAAAGGTGGACTTCGCTCCTCTTCTCATTCTTTCTACCATCTTCATTCAAGTTCTCCAAGAGGAGAAGTGGGTCACACCCCTCTCCTTCTTCCTCTCCATCATATATAGGAGTTTCAACTTGCAACTTTTGGATGGGGAGGTGTGGAGTATACCTGCTTCCATCAATGAGATTCTTTTTCTTATTGAAGAAGAAACATGTACTTGGACAACCCCTCCATTTTTTGATCCCATCCTCTCTTCAAAACCCGCCACTCTTCATAATGAGGAATGTTTAGAGGTCAAAACATGTCCTAGGGGCACTATTACATGCCTACTTGACCCCTACCACTATGGTATAGACCCTAGAGGGTTTATTTTTGCATTTCAACTAAGGAAATTGACCAACAACCCTCTTTAAAACCCACTTAAGGATCCATCCGAGTTTCACACTTGGATGAGGGTTCCTAATCCCTAACCCTACTTATGCCCACATAACACATAATCTAATATCCCTTTAGTATCAACCCTTACCATAATAATTTACCACATATTAACTTTATTCATTTCTAAGCCCCAAAAAGGTTCAAATCTATATCCACCATAAGATGTCTTTTGATTTTCTTTCAATGGTTTTCTCCTCTCATACTCGCTCCCTTATTTTCCTACACATTGCCAATGCAATAGCAAGTACCAATCATGTACAAAATTAATTTGCAAGCTTAATATACTAATATTTATCTATGCAACAATTCCATTTAAAATTTTAATTCATATTCCATAATTTGTGAGTTCTTAACACCTTCATGTGGTAGTGAAAATTAAACAAAATGTTAGAATATTATTACACAATCACACTATTTATCATCTTTAATACATCTTACCATCTATTTAGGGAAACATGAAATAATTTAGGGTTTTACTAATCACATGTGAGGTAGGGTCTTACATCATAGCACCATCAACAAAAACATCAACAACAACAACAACAACCTCACTAGTCGCAGTAGCAACTGTATACATATCGATCACATTAGTAGCAACTACAGATGAACCAGTAGCTACAAATGAACTAACAACAGCAACAACAACATACCAAAAACCCCAACAACAATTACAAAAGACCCAATAGCAACAATAGAAGGAAACTGAGAACCATCAATAGAAGAAGCCATGACTTTAGGGGGAAAGACATCATCCCTAGAATCATTGCCCAGAACAAAAGATTCACCCATAGTAAGATGCTCATGAAGAGCATCTTTCCACCAAGTAGCATAACACCAACGATATTTCTAACAGTTAGTAGCCAAATGACTTGTAGAAAAGCATCTCCTACAAAGAAAAGGAAGACGTTCATAATCAAGAATCTAAGACCATGGTCTAGCCCCCACCATCAAAATGACCTCCCCAGGTAAATCTTTTGAGATATCAACGTCCACAAGAATGCAGGAGAAAGTAGGATGATCATAGATAAGATAAGACAAATCAACCATAATAAACCTACCAATAGCATTTCCAATAGACTCAAAGCAAGAAGGAGTCCAAAACTAAAGAGGCAGATTAGGAAGTCTAACCCAAGTAGGACCAACACTAATAGATTTAGAAAGAGGGTTGAAAGAAGGGAACCAAGGCTGGAGATAAAGCGAGTGTTTTCCCCACAACCAAACACCCCCTTCCAACAGTCAAGCCCTATCCTCCTCAGATTGAAAGGCAGCCACAAAAAAGCCCCTGGCTGAAGGATAGAGTTCAATCCTATCCTTAATAATAGGCCTTCAAGACTCCAAAACCCATTTGTGTAAATTTGGAAGGGAAGGCCATAAACCATTAAATCTACAAATAAGAGCAGAACAAGAAAAATAATCTTCTTTATCCAACATCTCCTGCCCACAAATAACAATAGAGGCAGAAGAAGAGCACCATAAGGGATTGCCCTTAAACAAGGGCAAAGAAGAAACAAAGATTTTACCACTAGAACCAACCACCTTAGAAAAGGACTAAGAAGCAGGGCACGAAATAGGGACATCCAAGTTCAGTGATCAAGACCCTAAAGGAGGAAAATTAGAAGCAGTAAACCCACCTAGCAAAGGAAATGAACCATCAGGGGACATAGCTGAAGATAGCGGTGACCTGATAGCAAGTGGCGAGCCATCAATAGACACCCACGAGCCAACAACACACGACACAACAACAGCCAAAACTGACCTAGCAAAAGTCGACGACACACTAGAAGTCTACTGCACACCAAAAGCCAATGACACACCAGAAGCCAACAACACATCATCCACAGAAAACAAGAGGGTTTCAACAGAGGGCAGGATAGCCATTCAAGCACAGAGTGGGATAGCCATTTCTAGGTTTAAACCAAAATTAGAAATTTCTTGTGAATTGTAACATAAATATATTTTTTTTACATTTATTATTAATTATCAATCTTTTTTAATTTTACATTTTTTTAAATATATATACGATATCCATATGAATAATAACATAATAAGATTTTTCATTTTTTAGTTTTTTCAAATACAACATTTGTTTTTTTTTAAATAAAAAGAGGGTAAAAACTTTATTGAATCAAAACAACACTACAAAGTCAAAAGAAAGAAGCCACAGGGGGCCCAACAAAACAAGAATTAATTCACACCCAAGAAACACCTCATATCCTCAGCGACCCACTCCTCAAGGACAGGGGCCAAGTCATTTGGAAGATTGCCCCAACCATCCACACACCAAGAATTAGTCCTCTCTATCGCCCATTTAGCCAGTCCATCAACTACCCTATTCCACTCTCGCGGATATGGAGGAAAACAATGGACTCCAAAGAAGAGCACATAGAAATAATCTGCTTGACAACCACAGCAAGCTGCCAATTCACATCCTCCAACTGTCACTTATGCAACATATCAATTACCACCTGAGAATCAGATTCACAAACAATCCGCTGCCACCCAAGGCCAACCGCACGCTCAATCACCATAAGAATAGCACTAGCCTCCATAAGATTATTGGTATACAAACCATGATACATAGAAAAGAAAAACACCACCACTCCCAAGCTGTCTCTACCAATACCGCCAACTCTAGCATGCCCAGAATTACCCCTAGAGGACCCATCTGTATTGATTTTTAGCTCCCCTAGAGCAAGCGGACACCACAAACCATCACGAGCCACCCTCTCGCGCCCATGCCTACAATGCACCCTGCCCAAATTTCTCCTATCCCCAGCCGCAAGACCCAGGGAATTAACAACACCCAATTTCCCAGGATCAACAGGCACAGACAAATCACACTTTGCAGACAAAGTCTCCTGCAGAGCCCCAAGGATCTGTCTCCAAAGTTGTTCAAAGATCAATTTTTTATCCAAGAAAATCTGTCTGTTGCGCTCCAACCAAATATGCCAAACAATCAAACTAGGGCCAATGCTCCAAGCAATTTTAAAAAAAGAGGTATTGGCAGGAGATGATCGCTGTCTCCTCCAAAAATCAACCAAGGTAGAGACATGGCAACATGGTAAGCTCCAGAGATTCCACCAATGATGCCAGATATCCTTAGCAAAGAAACACTGAAAAAAGAGATGCGAGAAGCATTCCTCATGTTGACCACACAAAACACACATGGAAGGGCTCTGGAACCCCTATTTCCAAAGATTGTCTCAAGTAAGACACTTACCTTGGACAACGAGCCAAGAGATAAAATTACACTTAGGCCAAACAAATTTATTCCAAACATGCTTCCACCAAGGAACCTTAGAGCTCCCAAAGACCTGTTTATCCAAAGCTTGATAACCAGAGGCAACCAAAAATTTACCTCACAAATCTGGATCCCAAGCAAGCACATCTCTCCCAAGAAGAGAGTTGCAGGCACGATCTAAAATAATCTTAGCAAGCACTTGACAATCCTCCAAAATCCCCCCAGGAGGCCAATCTTGTGGGTCCTTCTACTTGGACATAGTAATTTGACTCAAAGAATGCTGAGTTTTGAAGTCAGCCACATGACACCAACCGGCTTCCTCAATCCTAAAGGTGGGGATGAGAAGACAAAATAGGGGGATGTCCATCCCAAGAATCATGCCAGAAAAGAGCTTCTTGACCCCCATTACAAATCCAAAAAAGGCCCTATTTCACTAGCTTGGCACCCCGTTTGAGGGTACTCCAAATCATAGAACCTCTCCCCTCCAGATTGAATCTTACGACCTCCATGCTTTCCACCGCACCCAAATATTTGAGGGTAAGAATTTTAGCCCACCACATATGTTGCTGAGAACACCAGCGCCAATACAGCTTAGCAGCGAAGGCCTACCCATTCAAATCAGTTCGTCGTAGACCAAGACCCCCCTCCTGTTTTAGCCTACAGACAACATCCCATTTCACCAAGCTCCACTTTCTATGAAGAAGGTTGCCAGACCACAAGAACTGATGAGACAGTCTCTCAAAATCTTGAATAAAACTTGAAGGAGCAGAAAGAACAAAGCACCTGTAAAGAGGGAGAGCCTGGACCACCGACTTTTGGAGAGTCACTCTTCTAGCTGAAGAAAGCCACTTGCAAGTCCAATGGCTAACCAATCTGTGAAACTTGTCAAGAGTCTCTTGCCAAAACCTTTTAGGGAGAGAACGAATAGCAAGAGGGATTCCAAAATAGAGAAAAGGAAGCGAACCGATCTGGAAATGAAGAATACCAGCTAATCTCCTTTAGATAACCTTAGGAGTATGGAAGAAGTAAATGAGAGACTTACCCTCATTAATGCGTTGCCCAGAGGCCGCCAAGTAGTTGTCCAAAACACTACGCCAGTTCAAAGCCTCCTCAACCCTTGCCCTGCCCATCAAGGCAGTATCATCAACAAACTGAAGATGAGACTGAGGGGGAAGACCATTTCCCCAATTCCAACCCTGAATTAAGCTGCTAGCAACCTGAGCACGGATAAGCCTTCCCAAACCTTCCGCAAGTAGGATGAATAAGCAGGGCGACAAAGGATCTCCTTGTCTGAGGCCCTTAGAAGCACCAAACAACTCAATGGGCTCTCCATTGAGAAGCACTGAGAAGGAGGAAGAAGTAACACAACTCCTAACCCATCAATCCAATCACTCGCAAAGCCAAAAGCTCCAAGAATCTTAAACAAAAAGCTCCATTTAACGCGATCATATGCTTTAGCCATGTCCAGCTTGATAAACATAGATTTTTCTTTTGAGGATTCCATAGAATGGATGGTCTCAGCTGCAATCACAACACCATCCATGATCTACCTGCCAACAACAAAACCACCCTGCTCCTCAAAGATTAACTCGCCAAGCCAAGGTTTCAACCTGTTAGCAATCAACTTAGTAATGATCTTATAAACCACATTACATAATGCAATAGGCTGAAAAAGATCCAGAGAATTAGCCCCCTCCTTCTTTGGAATGAGAACTAAAAAAGTTGCATTCAGAGACTTCAACATTTGCTTATTCATGAAAGATTCCTTAACAACCTCTAAGAGGTTCAACTTAACCACCTCCCAAAACTCCTGAAAGAATTCAACAGGGAATCCATCAGGCCCCAGTGCTTTACCTTTCTTCATTTGAAACACAACATTCTCAAGCTCCAACAAGGTAATAGGAGAGAGCAATGATTCATTCATTTCATTAGACACTAGCTATGAGATACAATTCAAAATCCTTGTTTCAGCCTCCTTAGCTGGAGGCGAATCCTCAAAAAATAAAGAAGAGAAATACCAAATACATTCTGCAGAGATAGAGGCAAAAGAGGACAAAATTTCCCCATCAGATAGCACAAGAGAGGAAATAACATTACCTTGCCTCTGGTCTTTAACAGAGTTGTGAAAAAAAGAAGTATTCCTATCCCCAACTTGAAGCCATTCAATATGGGACTTTTGTTTCCAAAAAATTTCATCTCTTAACTCCCATTCCTCTACCTCTTTTGTTGTAGCCATTTCTAACAAACCCAACTCATCCATTAGGCCTTGATCATGAATCTATCTGGTGATTATGTCCAGATTATCCTAAGCCTTTAGTTTTTCATGAAACAAATTACCAAAATGTTGCCTATTCCATATTTTCAACTTGTCTTTGACGAACTGTAACCTCTTTGAGAATGAGTACATAGCAGTGCCATAAGCTGGCTTTCCAAGATCCCACCGGCCAGAAATCATATCATGAAGAGACTCATCCCAAAGCCACATGAGTTGGAACTTGAAAGTTTGTCTAGCACATCGTTGAGGCACAACAACCACAAGCTTAATTGGCCAATGGTTAGAGCCTCGACAATCCAATATTTTAGAGCTAATCATCCACCTATCCTCCATCCAAAAACTGGACACCAAAAATCTATCAAGTCTTTCAGAAATAGCAGCATTGCCAGTTCTCCTATTATTCCATGTGAAGACTCCATTAGTTGGCTTGACATCCACAAACCTCAAAAGGGCCATATTATCCTGCAAGAGCCTAGAGGAAGGCTCCAAGTGAGCACTACCTCCCCTCTTCTCTTCTAAAGAAATGATAGCATTAAAATCACCAGCCAGGATCCAAAGATCTCACATATCTAACATGATCCCACAGATGCACTTTACCTTGGAAATCAATTGGAGCATAAATAATAGAGAAAATAACTTTCTCTACTGATTCTAAATGAGAAGCAACACAAGAAATCGAACTCTTACAGGAGATCCACCAAATTGGACTAACCTTTCAGGGATCCCAAAAACAAGCCACTCCACCAGAATTACCAAAAGCACCCACACATTGACATTGTCCACGACTCCAAATCTTAGGAGCCACACCTAACATATTATCCAAAGATAACTTAGTTTCATGTAATAAAATCACATCCAGAGAATGAATGTGGATCAAATCGTGAATAGCCTTTTGTCTAGGGATGCTATTCATACACCTCACATTCCAAGAAATAACTATCATCGTTGGGGTTGGGAAAAGTGAGCATCAATAGTCTTCACCAAACTAGCCTCAACCAATGTCTCTCCAGCAAGCTTCACCTTTTCTTGGTCCTTTTTGCAACCAACCTTAACTGATTTCTTAGGTGTCCCTTTCTTAAAAGATTTTTGTTGCACACCCAAAATAGAGGAAGAAGGTCTAAACTTACCTAAATCAGGGCTATCCCGATCCTCCAAGTGGACCTTACCAGCACCAGAAGGGCCACCAGAATCATCAACCACCCCATTCCCCGCACCAATAGCTAGAGCGGAAGGAGCTAGACCAGACACCATCTAAGGATCCAGGTCACCAAGTTGAGCCACTCTAGGGGTCACCGAAGGCAGTACCACATCCAACTCCTTAGAACCAGCACCATCCACCATCTGCATGTCAGCAGTAAACCCTTCCTCCTGAACTAACACATCAAAAGCCTCAAATCTATTGAAAGTTTCTCCTTCCTGTCTATCTTGAAAAGGCCTCTTTTGACCCCGTCCTTGATTGTGAGGTTTAATAGGAACAAAACCTTCTTTGTCTGCTGCCAAGCCCAGCACTAGATCCTTACCCTTTTCCACCCTCGAATTAGATTGAGTATCCGCATTAATTTTACCTCCTGAACTAAGAGCCCGAGGACACCTCCACAATAAATGTCCATATTCATGACATAGCTGACACCGAAAAGGCAACATTTCATAATCCAATGGCTGGGTCTAGGAATTAGAGCCAACAGCCAAATCAATAGAATTAAGCAGAGGGTGACTTAGATCAATCTTGACACAAACCCTCGCATAAGAAAAGATTCTCTTATCCAAAGTATGTTGCGAAGTCCGATAGGCTTACCCAGCAATAAAGCAATCGATTGTAAAATATTAGTTCTCCAACATTCAAGTGGCAACCGAGGAAGGCGGACCTAAATCGGGACCCTAGAAGGCAACTCTTCTGCCGAATTAAAGCCTGCATGTCATGGTTTTATGAAAATACCTACTTGGTTATAAAAGTAAGGCCCCCCTTCAAATGCCTTATTTTGATCTGAAATGCATGGAAAGTCTACCAGAAAGAAATTGTTTGTATCCAACAAAACATCAAAGTCGCCCTCCGGAGACCATGTCTTGCGGATCCAAGTGTCCAAGAAAGAAAGGGAAACCCTCATCCCCATAAACTTACAAATCAAAACATGTTTACTGTAATAATCTAGATCCTTAGCGACCGCCTCCGATTGAATCACCAACACAGGACGAACTTGCGCCCTCTCCAAGCATCCATTTACCTTATGCATTTTAAAGGGATTCAATTTTGTCCAACCCTCTCCAAAGGAAGCCCCATCACCAAACTCCGTCATAGCATTATCTCCCCTCGCCTCACCAATCGATGCATTCATTGCCATTGAAGCACCCACCAAAAGCACCAGCCAAAAACCCCAAACCAGAACCTGCCCACCGCAAATACATGCAAGAGAAAACCTTCAAGGAACACTGTCCAACACCAAGAAACAATTGGAGCTCCACCCAGCCAGCAAAGGAGATAGAGAACGCAGGCAAAGAGCCACCCCTGCACCTGTACCACACGCCCAATAGCCAACACCAAGTAACTTTGAAGGAAACCAGTGCTCAAACAAAAAGAAAACAGAAAACAGCCACCCCTGGCCTCAACCCGCACCACACCAAATCTCGTCCCCGTCACAGATGCCTGGAAAACGAACAGAGGAAGCTATGGCACGGGTGCCCTAGCTCGCCCACAACAGGCTCCCAAAAACACCATCTGTCGCCTTGCAATGTGTTTCATCAACATTGGTTTTACAAGAAATTGGTATTTTGATTTTTTTTAAGATCCCTTTGTGTTACAAGTTACAAGTAATTGATTTTTACAAATAATTTATGTTTTCAGATAGATGAATTTTAAAATTAAATTATTTTTTATTTTATATAATGATTTCTTGGTAGGTTTGAAATTGGTACTTAAATTTAATTTTAGATAGATGAATTTGGGGATTGAATTAACATTATTAAATTATAATGAAAATATAATATATTATTAAATTATTTATTATATTAATTATTTTATAAATAAAAATAAATTTAAATGATTTTTTTTTTTATATTTAAGCTATTCACTTTCTAAAATCTTTTTATACTTTTTTAATTTTTATTATAAATGACAATTAAATTTAACATATAACAAGAGAAGTTCTACCAAAAAAATTTAGAATAGTTTTGTTTTAATTTTTTTTAACTAATAAGCTAATATTAAAAAAATGAAATATTAAAAAGAAAATTATTTTATAAATTTATTAAAAAATTTATTTATAAAAATTAAATTATTTTATTGTAAACATTTGAACTATATACAACATAATCTTCCAAAATTCAAACTTATCTTATATAACTATAACATAAATTGTAATTAAAAATTAAATGTTAAACATTTTAAGTATGCAAACCAAACTTATTTTATGTAGTTTATGCATGAAAAAAAGAAAATTTGTGGCATTTATTTTGAAGTTTTGGTAATTATTTATTTATGGAGGGGATTATTGCCTACAAATTTATCTTCCAACAATGACAAAATTAGTTAATTTGTTCATGACAAAAATTATTATGCTTCCTTTTATTTGGTTACATAATCTTTTCTCTAATCAAAATGAAGACAGATAGTTTGTTTTTCTATTATTAGTTAAATATATTTTTATCCTGGATAAATTTAGAAAACCCTATAGCAGAGGTTAGCTTAAATTTAAAGCCAAAAACAATGAAAGAAGAATGGTATGATGTAGCCAGCACATTACATAATGGAAAATACCCCTTCTGAATTTGCCATCCCAAAAAATAGCTCAACTTGATTTTGAATTTCTTTCATACTTAATTGAAGGGTAGACGAATTTCTACTTCATACAAAATAAACCCTTCAAACCTGTGATTTTCCTTTCCTCTTGCCCAAGCTAAGCTTGGAAAGAAGTATTGCTTAAATCAGGCTCAACCATACCATTTTTTCATACTATCAACGACATATACAGTTTCAATACAATCAAAACCAATTATGAAGGGTATTCATAGTACATACCAAAGTTTTGCAAAAATCAAAGGAAATTATTTCTCTCCAAAATATCAAATAAGAAAATTTTGTGCCTGACATCGGATCAAAGACTCATTTGCAAATTCCAGATGGCAACCTCAAGTGAGCTTGCACTGGTTCCTACCATACTCAAGTGAGCTTGCACCGGCTCCTAGCGTACTAGAAATTGTAACTAGTTTATCCAAATGTTTTTATTATAAGGAACCACAAAACTAGCTCAAACCCCCTAAAAATAACTTCTAAACAATTTGTCATCACCATCAAATTCAAAAAGAAGAGACGATGAACCAGCTGCACCACCAGAAGCAAGATTTCCATCAAACCATTTCCAGTAGCCATCCTTGTCCTTCTTGAAGTTGAACAGCCTCTTAAAATAATCGTTGAAGGCTAAGTTGAGTGAGTGTAATTCATGCCATCACGTTTCAATCTAGAAAATGTGGTGGCTTCTCCAACAAATAGACATATAGAATTACACTGTCAAGAATTTATATACAAGAACTGACACCATCTAACAAATACCAAGGAAAAATGAAAACAACCTACCTGAGTGGAGGAACTAAAAATATATTTTATAATTTTTTTAACTAATAGTATTTTTAATATATAATTGAAGTTATTTTAAATATAACTATATATATATAGTCAGTGAAAATAATCATTACATGCAGATCAACTGAACTTTGCAGAGGTTAGTTGAGCATTGAAAAAAAAAAATTACTACAATTAATAGTTTTTTTAATGATCAAATAGTTATGTGTTGAAATAATAAATTACTAGTTTTTTATTCACCCCACACACACATGTGAATGTGTTTTTATGTTTTGATAGGAACTAGGAGGAATGTCCAATCCTAACCAAGAGCCCCCTATAGAAATTTTTTTGTTAAGGTGAGGATTTGTAAAAGTGGGCTTAGGCGGCTATAGGATTAGATCCAACAAAGAATATCTTTATTTTTTGGAAGGCTACAATGATTTCTCACACTAATGTGACTTTCTCTCATTTACAAGTGCATCGAGTGACTGATCTATAACCCTATCAACATGGTATCAAATCGGTCTACAATTCTAGGAGGAAGTGCAATGTTCATGCTTTAGAGTTAGCAATATTTTAATGATGGAAATGATTGAGGGTGGGAATTTGTATGTTAACAAAGAAGGTTGCAATTAGGAGAGTTGCAGAGGTGAGAAGGGTGTTTCAAGATAGTAAGATTTCAAGAAGGAGAAAAACAATAAAGTTTGTTGCGAGGATGCAAGCAAGATTTATGTTGTACTGATAAGTATAAATAGAATACATAAGAGGATGGATATCTTTAAAGATAATAAGAGGAGGCCATACTCATGAAAGGGTGGATGAAGAAAGTGTTAAATTTTCAATTGTAAACTTCTAAAAATGTTTGAGGCTATGTCCTTGAGGAAGACTGAGGTAAGATTAGAAACCTCAATGGATGAAGATAGAAGAAACCATGATGTATGTTAGTTTTTTGAGGACAAGGAAGAGGACTCAAAAACAATAGAAGGGTATGTGCATAATGATGATGGGCCAAAAAGTGGTGATATGATGGGTATTTGTAGGGTATGTGGTTGATGATTTCTTTTTTACCCAAAATTGATGAAACAAATTTTCATCTTTCTACCAATATAAATTATGTTTTACTTTGAATTTAATAAATTATTATTATTTACTTTCTATTTGAATCACAACTAAAGTCCTATTGATAGGTTGATTGAAAAACATATATAACTTTCAAATGATATCGCATTTTTTGAATCCAAAATATGCATCACATTTTATGCTTCACATACTATAGGATTAAAAAAAAATGAATTTCATGAAGTTTTGACCAAGTTAAGCTTATTTTTTTCCAAAAATTTAAGTACTACTGCATTGAAATTTCAAATTTTCACTAAATAGATTTTAAAAAAATAAAAATAAACCTAGTAGTTTAAAAACTACATTCAATTTCCTACAGAATATATTTTTACATATTTTTCAAATAATATAGATAACTTATTCAAATTTTTACGTCAAGTTGCCTAACTCTAATTTTCTAAATTTTTTGCCACTTAAGGGCATGTTTTTTCCATGATGATCCTGCACATACCCAGAAAAGGATGTAGAAGATTTCCTTAAGAGCCAATGAGCTAGTAGAAGTGCCATGTGAAAAGGAGGTAGCAATGAAGAAAATGCTAGAAGTTGATGATCTTGGTAAAGGGAGCTTGCCACTTGAGGAGAAAGGAAAGCAAGAGTGTCATGAGGAAGTTACAAAAGAGGAATGTAGACAAGAGGTTACATGTGAGGACAAGAGGTTTCATATGGTACTGCAAGTAAGTGTGATGAAGGAACATTTTTTGTGTGAGGTTGGAAGGAGGTTGTCAAGGAGTTACAAGTAAGAACAACAAAAGAAGAATACATGAGAATGGTGCATATGTGTTGTTGCAATTGGTTGTAGCTAAAGAGCATAGGGAAGATTTCATAATAAAGATGATACAATTAGGTACAACAAAGAAAATATGCAGGCATAAATCTATAACTAGAGTTGATACACTTACAGAGATGTTGCAAGTTGGAGTGGTAGAACAAAGTAGAGTGATATTGATAGTGAGAATAGAGAAGGATGGTAGAGATGTTACAAGTACATTGTTGGATGGTAGAGTGACTTTGATAGTAGATGTAGCTGGAAAGTAGGAATTGGGAGATGCATGAGATGTTACAAGTACATTGCAGCAAGGGAAGCTAAATGTGAAGATGTAGACATTGATAGTAGGACCTCCATGGTGCTACAAGTGGGAGTGGCAAGTTGCAATGAAATGTTGTTGATAATGGATACAAATAAGAAGGGCAAGCAAAATGCCACAAGAGAAATATTGTGAGTAGAGATAAATAAGAAAAATTCCCTCCAAGCATATAGGAAAAAGAGGAAAGGATGCACAATGCTATGTATAAGGTGTTGCAAGTAACGATAAATCTATGATAGAGTAGAGAAGTAATACAAGCAAGGGAAAAGTGTGATGGGAAAAAATGTAATACTACATTTTTCGAGAAATAATTTGTATTGATTTAATATATCAAAGTTATTTTTAAATGGAAATGGATTTAGTGATATTATTATTTAAGTTTAAATATTATAAACTATATTTATATTTAGATGCAAATAAAATAAAAAATTATTTATCAATACTGATTAGATTAAGATTTAATCATATTAAGAACACCATCATTAATATATAGATTTGAATCCAATATTAATATGATAAAAAAAACAAATATCATCTTTAAAGAATTTAATTAAATCAATTTCATCTCATTTACATACAATTTTAAATACCTTTGAATAATAAGTTCAATACTTATCTAATTCACAAGACTTGGAAAGGTTACTCTCATCCTAGGAAGATTTCAATGGTATTTACCCTCTATCACATTTCATGTTTAAGACACTAGCAAATAGAAAATAAACAAATAAAATAGTCAATGTAACTGAATTAATGAGGCATGGGCTACATATGGGCTTGCTGGTGACATGGGAATGGGTTGCATGGTGAGTGAAGTGTGTACTTGCAACTCCCATAAATATAATTAATATGAGCTTATATTTCCAACCAAAAAAAAGGAGGATACATAACTATAAGTTGTGGGGGAAATGGAATATAGAGGATGATAGACCCAGAACCCTCCATTAAAACACAACTTTGGGGTAGTCTGAGGGAATGAAAAAATATCAAATAGGAGAAAGCATGAGAACACAAAAATGCAAAGGGGAGAATATATATAAGGGTGAGATGTATCCATGAGTCTATCAAGTTGCTTGGAGGAACAATAATTGGGGTGCAATAAAATCCCTCAAAGAAATGTGGTATCATGGCATGCAAAGATTATAGGATACTCCCAAAATGTATTTGTCGAAAAGGTTGTAGAAAATTTTAGGAAATTTCATCTAGTAGGTGAAATTCCAAACTCTATGACCTTTAGTGAGAATCCTCCCTACCTGTATGAATGAGATCTCATAAAGAGGCTATGGAAATCCCTCAAAGGATGAATTTCATCAACCATAGGGGGACTAGAAAAGAAATCCATTTTAATAGAGAGAGACGTAGTGAATATTTTACTTGGATAAAGGAAACGAGAACATTTTATGCACAAATAATTGCAAAGATTTTAAGAAAGATTAATAGACAATAATGGGTAGTGTTTGGTAGTTCTAGGCTTTCTTCCTTTTCATTTCTCTTTTTTCAATGCAACATTTTCTTGCAAAACTTGGGAAAGAGCTTACATCTTTTATTCAATGTAATCTTGCTTAGGAATTGAAACTCTCTTATAAATCAACAAGGACTTATCAACTTATTTAAATTTAATTGCACTTAGTTCTCATTTATGTTGATTGGGAATCTTGTCAATAGTAAAATGCCATAGGATGAAGATAGACATATTAGTTGGAGAATATTACTTTTACATGGTTGCTTCAATCCTTACAATATTGAGTAGAATGTGTGCCTAATATTTTTTTAGGAATATAGAAATTCTTACAGACAAATCTAAATTGACTATTTTTTAATGCCTTTTATTGGTCTAGCTCTATGCCATTATTTTCAAACCTTAAGTAAATTTCCAAATGAACCCACAATAGAATACCAAAAGAATAATGATCCCTAAAATTACCAACAATAGTCTAATGAACTCTATCCTTTAGCTAGGGGTTTTTTGTGGTTGCTTTTTAATCTGAAGATAGGGCTCGGGTGTTGGAAAGGGGGTGTTTGGTTGTGGGGAAAGCACTCACTTTCTCTTCGGCCTTAGTTCCCTTATTTGAACCCTCTTTTAGAATCTATTAGTATTGTTCCTACTTGGGCCAGACTTCCTAATTTGCCTCTTCAATTTTGGACTCCTTTCTTTGAGTCTATTGGAAATGTTGTTGGTAGGTTTATTATGGCTAATTTATCTTCTCTTATCTATGATCATCCTAATTTTTCCTACATTCTTGTGGACATTGATACCTCAAAATATTTACCTAGGGAGGTCATTTTGATGGCAGGTGCTAGACCATGGTCTCAGATTCTTGATTATCAAGGTCTTCCTTTCCGTTGTAGGAGATTTTTTTCTATAGGTCATTTGGCTACTAACTGTCAGAAATCTCATCAAAGTCATGCTACTTGGTAGAAAGATGCTCTTCATGAGAATTTGATTGTGGTTGAATAATTGGACGATGATTTTGGGGATGATATCTTGGCCCCTAAAGTTGTGGCTTCTTTTGTTGATGGTTCTCAATTGCCTTTCACTATTGTTGTTGGTTCTTCTACAGTTGTTGCTTGGGCTTCTGGTTTTGTTGCTACTATTGGTGTTGTTGGTTCATCTATAGCTACTAGTTCATTTGCAGTTGCTATTAATGTGGTTGGTTTGTCTATAGTTGTGACTGCTGAGGTTGTTGCTATTGATTTTGTTGATGGTGTTGTGTCTGCTAGTTTATCTATAGCTTATGTTGTTGTTGTTGGTTGTGGGAGTGACATTCCTGGTGCTCTTCCTTTTTTTCCTTTGGTGGCTTGTCCCTCATCCTCTCCATGCTCTAATCCTTCAGATGATGATCTTTCATGGATGGTTGTGCAAAGAATAAAGGTCTTCCTAAGAATAATCAATCCTATCGATCCCTTGTAAAGTTTGCTTGTGGCAGTCAGAAGGTTGCACGTGTGGTCTAGCTCTACTTGTCCTACTGTGGCTTGTTGTTGTTTGGCTATTGGTATGTGTTGTTTATCTTTTGAGCAACTATTTTTTTCTTTTACATTTTTTGGGTTTTTGGATGTTACTAAATGTCTAGTATTATATCTTTTGAGCAACATTTTGTGCCTAAAGTTGTAAAGGGTTTCGGGTCTCGCCTAAACTTATTTTCCCCTTATAATAAAAAAATAGTTTAGTGAATATGTTAAAAGCTAATATTTTATATTACACAAGTAGGAAATTCTAGTACTATTTCATAAGAAAAAATTATGATAATACAATGAATAAAGTAAAATCTTCCCAAAGCCAAGTGAAGACATAAATAAAAAAGAAAGAAATATAGACATTCCTAGATTGCATTTTTTTGATAGAATAGTTGAGTTTCATAATATAGAACAAACATATGGCTTTGAAAAAACAAAATCTTCTACAATATTAAAATTCCCCTAACTATATAAGGAAAGAAGGCAAACATCATAAAGTGTGGACCCACATTGATGGCAAGAAGTTTTGTTAACCTTTTTCAAAAGTTGGATCTTAGTATAATTTTGTGTTACCAGATTACATGAAGTTGTGAAAATCAGTTTTACCAAAATTCTTTTGAGAACTTCCAAGAGTATATTTGCATCTTATCAGTTGAAAAAGAAGGAAAAATTAATAAGGAAATTTAAAATTATAATTTAACATATATTAATGTCCAAAAATAAAAAATAGGTCTATTGGAACTATCAAATGAACTAAGGGACTTGTACTATATTTTTGCATGATTAAATAGAAGGAAACCATGATCTATTTTGATGGCATTTATAATGTAGGAAATTGATATATCCTTTACAATTTTACACTTTTTTTGGGTCCCTTAATTAATTGGACTTAATTAAGCTCCTAATTTGCAAAATTATGCATTTTAAAGCCTTGTTATTCTAATTTTCTAAATGAGAAATCAACACTTAATTAATGTAATTAATATTTTAATCACATTAGAGAATGAGTGTCTTGAATTTTTTGGTCAGGACCCATTTTCCCAAGGGAGAATTGGTCCCCTTCAAGTCGTAGGACCCATTTTTACATGTAATTTTGGTGGTCTTTTGATGATTCAAAATTCATATGCAATTATCAACTTTTGGAATCTCATTTTTGAAAAATTAGATAAACACCTATAAATACATAGCCATTTTATCAATTCAAATCTAACACTTAATAAGAAACTTTTAGAGAAGCTAATATTATTGTCAAGGGCATTTAAGAGAAAATTTATCTGTCATTTGTTGCAACAATAAAGGTCCTAACATCATGTTCAAGCTTATGTGTGTTCATATCATCTTGTAAAGGCTAACATATTGTTGATCCTCAAATAATCCAAGCACTCAAGTATTCAATAAATCAAGAAAAGAAAGATCAAGTTCCTTAGAGTGATGTGTTTGACTTGGGTCCTCTAATGGAAGCCATTGAAGGTTTGGTGAGTTGTAGAAATAAAATGTTCATTCACCATTTCCTTCTCATTATTAGAGCATGAACAACTCAAGGTTAATCAAAATTCAAAATCTCAGTGTGTCATTAATCTGTGTCAGTGTGTCAATCATCAGCCAGTCAATAAACTCAGAATCTCAGTTCATTCAGATCAAGTGTCAGTGAATTCATCAATTCAATTATATATCTATTCAATTATCCTATTTCCCAAAGGAACAGAGATCTAGGCCAGATTGACTCACATTTGAGGTTAAAATTCAATCTCTACTCCTTGTGATCTCTTTCCTAATGAAATTATCCTAGGGAAAGACACCTATTGTGGATCCTTAAATTCTTATTTATCATCCATTCCCCTTTCCCTACATTTCAATATTGTTGATTTTTAGTTAAGGGAAAAACCCTTTGTAGTTATATAGTATGAAATCTCATAATCAATTATAAGTGGTGAACGCAAATATTATATAATCAAGGAACTAGACTAATATAAGAATATTGGATTACACTATAAGGTAAATTAAATAAAAGGGTTAAGAACATTAATAATAATAATAATAATGTTGTATGTCTTCATTCAATAACTTGAGTATTAATTGTAGCTAAAGTAACTCTGTAATTATTGTTATGTCTTTTGAGGTGCAAGAGGATTTTAGGTGGCCTCATTGATGCATGTTAGGTTCCATCTAGGAGGAATCCCTATTCCATTATGATCCTTGATCTTACATAACCCTATTGTTATGGGACCTCACTTGGGCCCATTTTGAGGGTTTTTACATATTCGATACATGGTAATAATATTTTCACTACTACTTTATAAGGATATGCACTCTTTATTGGTATTATATTCTTATATTGAATCTACATTACATGGAAACTTGTCCCTAGGTATGTTTGGATCTCAATTCTTGGAAAGAAATATTTTGGATAATAGTATTATTGTCAAAACCTAGCTAATCCTTGTTCTAAGTTAGCCTGAGACAATCTTAATATGTATAGAAGCTTGATGGGTTTACATAATACAATTAATATTATTTTTCCAATATTTAACTAACTCCCTTGAGTGGAAAATTGTATTATATTTATTCAATAATTACACAATGGTTTTATATTGTATGAATTCCTAGTGTATTTTTGTTGAGACCTGGTAAAAGAGAACTATATGTCAATTTGATCCTATTTGGAAGCGAGTATGTAGATAGTCCTTGGGAAAATTATTCCCCTATGACCCCAAGTTTATGGGGGGGGGGATTTATGGGAATAAATCCAAGGTTTGGAGTTGTTCTTAACTTGCTTGACCTTCTTTCTTCATTAGGATTTTATTTGAGGCTGAAATTGGTATTCATGGTTATGAAGAAATTTAATGTCATATTGAATAAAGATGTAAAAATTTGGTTAGTAGAATTTAATGAAGTGAACAATGGGTACTCATATTATCTATTTAAATGGTCAAATTATTGTAGTTATGTGCCAATTATTTTGGTTGAGCTTGAGATAAAATTCTTCAAGATTTTTTGTCATTTATAGGAAAAAACTACAAGTATTATTAGGGTTTGATATTTTGGCCCTTGTATCTATCTAATAAAGAATATATTTTGAAGAGTATGTTTCGGTTAACAATTTTAATGAAAATGAGTGTATTTGACTACTTTATAGTTGGTAATTATTTATGTGTACATGTTGAGTTGAGGTTATCTCATGTGGGTTCAATTATTCATATGTGTTTATAAAATTTAACTCTAGACCCATATGACTCTATATATAGATTCTTAGATCACTTGATTATGATATACATATGTAGTTCCACTAGACCAATACCTGTGCACCCTTATTATGTCTATATTATGTATACATAGATATAAAACCCTATGTGTTTACCTCTAAGATACCTAGGCAATGATGGTTAGTCATTGGATTTTCCCAATGATTGATGATTGGGCTACAAAAAGGGATTAGTTAGCATTCACTTCGTTCAAATAGGTGAAGGATCAATAAGTGCTAACCTAGTTGTGATAGGTGAATGATTGAGTTGGTAGTTACCATACCATGTGGGAAATGCTAGCTAGAGCTAACCATTGTATTGAGAGAATTAGTAGGAATTCACCTATAGCATGGGGGTGGTTGATGCCTTTTTAGATTAGCCAAGATCTAAAATTTTGAATTGATAACCTTCCACAACTAAAAAAAATATGAGCATAATAGTATGTATATTATATAAAAGTGAAGAGTGTAAATTTACAATAATGAACCTTGCATATATGAGCAAGGATGAGGAGAAAAGGTAGGAATGAAACTCCAACCACTCCTTCAAAGATGGAACACTAGGTGGAAATTCTACATGCAATAGGTGGGCATGTGCAGGATCATGGTATGCCAAACAGGCCCTTAAGTGGCAAAAAATTCAGAAAAATCAGTGTTAGGCAACTTGATGTAAATATTTGAATAAGTTATCTATATTATTTCAAAAATATGTAAGAATAGAATTTGTAGAAAATTGAATTTAGTTTCTAAAATACTAGGTTTATTTAAAATAAATAAAATCTATTTGGTGAAAATTTGAAATTTCAATGCATTAGTACTTAAATTTCAGGGAAAAAAATAAGAAGTAGGTGTCTGACACCCTAACCATAAATAAAATGATAATATTTTTTGTAAGATTTTTATATATAAGTAGAGGACTCATGTCCGGATGTGATGCATATTTTTTTGTAATTTTTCCAAGTAAATAATTAATAATGAATTTTTTATTACAACTTTTAGAAAATATAAAAAGTCAATGTCGACCACCTTAACTTGGTCAAAATTCATGAAATTTAATTTTTCTTTTTAATCGATATTATGTAAAGCATAGAATGTGCATGTTTTGGATTCAAAAATATATTACCGCTTGAAAGTTATAGATGTTTTCTCAATCAGCCTATCGTCAGGACTTTAGTCAATTCTAATAGAAAATGAATAATAATTATTTATTAAATTCAAATTAAATCATAATTTATATTTTTGGAAAGCTGAGAATCTCCTCTAAAACCCTTTTTGTTTCATTAATTTTGGGTGAAAAAAGTCACCACATACCCTACAAATATTGCCACTTTTTGGCATACCATGATCCTGCACATACCCAGGTGTCTCAAATTATGAGGATGAATGTCTCAATCATATGAAGTGTGAAAAAAGATTAAAATACCTAAGTAAACTTAAGTGTGAATAGATCAATCCTAGGAAGATGATTAGCTAACTAGTTTTATAATGTATCTATCTAAGTGAAACTTAGGGAGTAATGTATGAAATATGATGAGTCTCAAATACTAATCCATCTAAGGTGTTAGAGTTTTAAATTAAACTCCATAAAACCAAGATCACCTTCCAAAATTAGATTAGCCTTCTACACTAAGAAGAAAACAAAGATGTAGAGAAATTTGCAAAAGATGTGCAAATAATATTATTGGGAATAAATAATTACATGAGATAACTTGCTTTTATAAAGAATGATGTAAAACCCTAAAGGTAAAACCTAATTAGGACCTAAGTGAACATAATAAAATGTAATTAAATATTTAATTACACCAACAGCCCCCTTAAGTGAAACTTAGGGAGAAAAAGAAAAATGCAAATAATGCAAGGTTGGATATATAAAATCATGAATGGGTCTCCACTACAAGGCCATGTTAAGTACCCATGTACACATGTAGTGTAAAAGAAACAAACAATACAACCAAATGATGAAAAATGGAGGAATCCATATGACTAGGCCCAAGTACACCATTTATCACATAGATACATAAATAAAATCCCCCCATAAGAGGGAACATTTGATATGATGAAAGAATCTAGAAGGTATGTGTATCTTTATGTTGATGCCAAACTATGACTAAAAATTGATCCATAGGAGAAAGTACCATGAATATTCTGAAACATTAACGATAAGATGAATGTCCCTCAAGTTGAGATGTGACTCGATGAGAATTTGATATAATTTGGGATCATTAACCAAAGGATCTCAATCTGAGATGTGAATCGATGTGAACCAAAATGTGTCAAGTCATGAGCAAGATTGTGGCCAAAAGAAAATACAAAATCCATATATAACTCATGAGTTGTCATCAATATGAAGATGGGATCAAAGTTCATGCCATGTGACTACACTCTAATCAAATTATTATGCAAGAAGACCCCTTTTTGGAATTTTAATGAAGTCCATTTTTTACAATACCCCAATATTGTAAAAGGAAACATGCAAAAAATGCAAAAAATAAAAAGAAAATGAAAACATGAAGCATGCAAAAAAGAAAGATTGTATGCAAGGATTAATGTTCACATCTGCCTCCATAAAAAAACAAAATCAAATCTATGTAGAGGATGAATCAATTTTCCCACAATATAAAGTTTTCAAAAAAGGGCACTATATGGTCAAGTTATGATTTTCTAAAATAAGTCAAATTTTGCCAGCCAACAATGTAGAAATGCCCCTTCTGATTTGATTTCTAGAAAATTTACTTGGTGCATGCAAAAAGAATGGATACCAAAATAATATTTTTGTGCTGCCAACAAAACCCATAAATAATTTTTGAATCCAATTGTTAGTGTTTTCTAGCTTCGAGAGATATTTTTGCTTTGTTTAAGGTAGATCAGCCTTCTTGTAAAAAATACTATTTTTAAATCCTTTATCTTCTAAGAGGGATGACCTAGTGGAAAGGTCACCTATCCTTGTATATAATGAAGGTCATTTCATCTCATTTGCACAACATAATCATTCACTCTCTAATTCACATCAAGCAATCAACAGAAGCTTGCACTCTTAGCAGTAGACCATCATTTGTAACATCGTATTTCTTTCAAGGAGAAACATATATTCAACTGTATCTTTGCATCTAGGAGAGATGCTATTATTCTTTGTATAAAATTAGGCCTTGTGTTGGGCCTGAGTTGTAAGAAAATTTCTGCTCTTATTTCTTCTAATATATAAGAGATATATTTTACTTTGTTTTTCTCCCTTGAGAAGGAGGGTTTTCCTAGGGTAAACTATTGTGTTCATTAGTATATTGTGTTTCATTTTTTTCTTCTTACTTTTCTAACCCTAAAACTAACATGGTATTAGAGCAAGTTTAAGACAAGACCTGATCAGATTTGTGTAAGCATAGTAGAGTCAGTGATCTTGAAGATCGACAAGATTTATATGACCATTAATATACTTAGAGAGCATTCTGAGTAATGTCATTTTTTTTAAATGAGTTGTCTATAGAGTTGTATGGGAGATACAATTTTAAGTGAATTTTTTCAATGCAACCTTGGATGAGGAGGTCAAGAGGTTGATGCAAGTACCTGGAGCTTTAGAGGGAGTCACATCATCATGAAGATCTGTTGTAATGTATATTTCTATGAGATAGAGAAATATGAGGTGAAAGCCCTTGTAATGTATATTTCTCTGAGACGAAGAAATATAAGGTGAAATCCCTTGTAGTGTATATTTCTCTGAGATAGAGAAATATGAGGTGAAATCCCTTGTAGTGTATATTTCTTTGAGATGGATAAATATGAGGTGAAAGCCCTTGTAGTGTATATTTCTCTGAGATGGAGAAATATGCAGTGAAATCCCTTATAGTGTATATTTCTCTGAGATGGAGAAATATGAGGTGTGAACCCTTTTTCATCTTTGAGACTAAGATGAGATGTCATGTTGAGATACTCCATGACAACATCACATTGAGAGACTATGTGATGTACCCTTGTGCTTGTGTTTCTTTCCACACATGGGAGTAGCCATGGTGGATGTCATGTTGAGAGACTCCATGATGATATCATATTGAAGATTATGTGATGAACACCTATACATGTGTTTCTTTCCACACATGGGAGTAGCCATGGTGGACATCATGTTGAGAGACTCCATGACAACATCACGTTGAGAGACTTCATGATGAACCTTTGATTTTTTTCCACAAATGGGTGTATCTATTGTGGGCGTCATGTTGAGAGACTCCATGATGTAGATATTTGGAAAATACCTCCTAAAGGGTCTGGCCTAGTGGAAAGGTCACCTATCCTTGTATATAATAAAGGTCATTTCATCTCATTTACACAACACAATCATTCACTCTCTAATTTGCATCAAGCAAGCAATAGAAGTTTGCAATCTTAGCAACATACCATCATTTGTAGCAGCATATCGATTTCAAGGAGAAACATATTCAATTGTATCTTTGCATCTAGGAGAGATGCTATTATTCTTTGTATGAAATTTGGCCTTGTGTTGGGCCTGAGTTGTAAGCAGATTTATTCACTTAAATTTCCTCTATTATATAAGAGATATATTTTTTTGGGTTTTTCTCCCTTGAGAAGGAGGGTTTTCCTAGGGTAAACTGTTGTGTTCATTAGTCTATTGTGTTTCATTTTATGCTTATTACTTTTCTAACCCTAAAACTAACACTAATAAGCAGAACATGCGATTTGGTAAAAAAAAAATCACCTATATAGAAAATAGCCATTATTTGATAGTTGTTTTTACAAGTTCTTCTCATTATCTACAAAATCTAACAAATATCCAAATGGTATTTTAGGATTATAAATAAAACCCATAAATTATTTTTCTCAAAAATAAACAAAGTAAAAGATATTGGTTGTTTTTTATCCAAAATACATGAAAATTTGTTCAAGGTTGATCCATTGAGGATCCCTAAAAAAAAATCTTTGATTGAATTTCTCCTGGATTTGAGAAAGGGCTTGTAGATCAAGGCTCTAATAACATGTTAGAATTATGAAAAATAAGAGCCATAGGATCAAACAACGAACAAAGACACCTTCCATACAAGAGATCTACAAATAGTATATGCAATATTCCTTAACAAGAAAAAGCTACAAAACCAAGAAACTATCAAAAAGGTATGGATCAGTGCAAGATCATGGGGGTCCAAACTAGACCTCGACGTGGCAATGAAAATTTAGAAGTATAGAGTTAGGCAACTTGACATAAAAAAATGAATAGATTATTAACATAATTTGAAAAATATGTAAGAACAAAATTTGTATAAAATTGAATGTAGTTTCTAAGTTTCTAGTCCTTTTTTGGAAAGAAGTAAATCTATTTGGTGAAAATTTGAAATTTCAATGCAGTAGTACTAAATTTTAAGGAGAAAAATAAAAAGCATGTGTATGTTTTACCAACCTAAGTACACAAATTCATTTTATTTATTTTTTTAAACTTTCAATATAAGTATCGAGGAAACATGCCTTGATGTGTTGCATTTTTTGTAATTTTTTCCAAGTAAATAATTATTTATAACTTTTTTATTACAAATTTTTTAAAAATATTAAAAATTATTTGTTTGACCACCATAACTTGGTCAAAAATTTATTAAATTCATTTTTTTATCCTATAGTATGGGAAGCATAGAATATGGTACATCTTTTGGATTTAAAAAATATGAAACCGCTTGAAAATTATATATTTTTCAATCATCCTATCAATCAGGACTATAGTCATAATGCATGTAGAAAATCAATAATAATTATCTATCAAATTCAAAATAAGACATCTTATATTGCTATAAAGTTGGAAATTTTCTCAATAAACTCTTTTTGTTTCATCGAATTTAGGTAAAAAAAAAGAGTCATCAGCCACAAGGGAGAACTTTGGAAAACTAAAGAAAATTTCTAAAAATGTTTTTGCAATTGAATTTCCAAGTATGACACTTCTAAGCCAAATCCCAAGGAAAACGTGAGGGAATCTCAAGGCTACAGATTTTTTCAGACAAAATGGATATCCGTTTGAAATGGATATCCATTTTGAAAAATAAAATAGATACCCATTTGAAATGGATATCTGTTTTAAAAAACAAAACAAATATCCATTTTGAAGAGCTAAAAACCCTCTTTAGTAAATGGGCATAACTTTTGTGTTTCTTATTGAAATTTTTATTTTTTATAGGTGTTGGAATGGTGAGTTAGATCTCTACATAATGGACTAGGTAGTTCTTCTATATTGTACACACAAAAAAAATATAATCATTCGAAATTCATATCTAATTTTTGAAACATCAAATGCTCACTATTTGCATACAAAATCCCTTTTACATGATTTTTTTTATAACAATCATCTCAAAATACTTGAAACATTAGAAAAAGAAATCAATAATGAAATATTTATATTTTTAATAGTAAGGAGATGAATAAATATTCATAAATCATCATATCTCTCTATCCCTTTCTCTAGCTCTATATATTTCATTATGTCTCCCCTTAAGCTCTAGACCTATCCCTCCACTTGTCTCTCCCTTTCGCCTTCCCTCCCTCTATTTTTACCTCTTTATACCTATCACTATTAATCTATTGAACTCTATACTTAACTATCTACTTCTCCATCCCTCCCTCCCTCCTTCCTTTTTCCCTCTTTAGACCTATCTTTCACACAGTCTCTCCTTGAGCTCGAGACCTATCTCTCTACCTATCAGTCTCCATCCTTTATTCCCTCTCTCTTTGTCTCACTTTAGATATCTCTCTTTCTATCTAGACCTATCTCTCTACCTCTTTTTCCCTCTATCCTTCCTTCTCTACTTAACTCAATCTCAACTCTCTCCCTATCCCTCTAGCTATCTCTTTATATCCCTCCCTCTCACCTCTCACTCTCTATACCTACCTTACGCCCTCCCTCCATCCCCACTCTCTCTATCTCTCTCTCCCAAGCTATAGGCCTCTCTCTACCTCTCCCTCGATTTCATCGCTCTATGTCCCTCTTTATACCTCTTTTTATTTTAGTAAACCCAATAAATCCTAGAAAACCTAGTCTTCTTCTATGGTTTCTTATTCATATTAGGGTATTTTAGATCTATACTTTTATGATATTTATATCTCAATTTTATATTTGAAACTCTTTGCATGTGAAATTATTCATTAATTTTATGTTGTTATCTATTATATTGATTGTGAAATAAATTTTACTTAATCTACCTATCCTTGGCAACCACATTAGGGTTTCATTTTCATATTTGATACATTATTGATATTTCTATTTTTTCAATATATAAGTTTACCTTTTGGATTTTATTTTCCTCTCTCCATTTCCAACTCTCCCTCTTTATATATTTATCTATTCTCCCTCCCCACACTCTCTCTCCCTCACCCTCTCCCTCTCCCTCTCCCTCTCCCTCTCCCTCTCCCTCTCCCTCTATCTCTACCTATCTCTTTCATTTTCTCTTCTTGTCTATCTTTTCCAAGTCATATATATCTCTAGATATCTCTTCCTCTTTCTATCCATCTCTTCTTCTCTCTCCCTCTCTCCCTATCACTCCTACAAAGAGTAGAGAGGGAAGATAAGAGAGGTAGAGAGGAGAGGGAAAAAAGAGATATAGATATATATAAAGGGATAGGGAGGGGGAGTGAGGGAGGGATGGAGTGAGGGGTAGATAAAGAGAAAGATAGAGAGAAGTAGAGAGGGAGGGAGGAAGGGAGATGTAGATATGGAGAGGTATGGTGGGATGGATAGAGATAGAGGTAGGTATATAGAGAGGAAAATGGAGATGGGAGATAAAGATAAGTAGAGATGGAAAGAGAGGTAAGGTGGCAGGGATAGAGGGAGAGGTAGGAAGAGAGAGGGAGGGTGAGAGGATATATAGATAAGTACATAGAGAAGGGGAGAGAGGTAATTTTTGAGAGATATAGTGAGAGGTATGTAGAGAAGGAGAGGGTTTGGGGAGATAGAGAGAAGTAGATATGGAAGGGGAGAGAGTGAGTTACTAAGAGAGGAAGAGGGAGGGGGAGATAAAGAGAGAGATAAGGATAGAGAAAGGGAAGGAAGGAGAGAGGGAGTGAGAGGTAGGTAATGAGAAATTAGTGTAGGATGGATAGAGGGATAAGTAGGTAGAGACAGGGTGTGTGGAGATAGATAGAAGTAGATAGGGAAGGTGAGAGAGAGGTAGAGAGGTAGAGAGGAGATAGAGGGTGAAGAGAGATATCTTAAGGGAGAGAGGTGGAATGAGGGAGGGATAGAGTGAGCTGTAGGTAGAGAGAACCAAAGAGGGGAGATAGAGAGAAGTAGAAAGGGAGGGAGGGAGGGAGAGGTAGATACAGAGAAGTAGGGTGGGAGGGATATATGAAGAGGTAGGTAGAAAAAGAGGAAGATGTAGATGGGAGATAAAGAGAAGGAGAGATAGAAATATATTAGGGTTTCATAGATATATAGTTTTATGATATTTATATCTCAATTTTATATCCTAAACTCTTTCCATGCCCAATTCTTCATCAATTTTATATTGTTACATATTTCTCTATTATCTTGATTATGAAATCAAATTTACTTACCATACCCATTCTTGGAAACCACATTAGGGTTTCACTTTCAAATTTGATACATCATTGATATTTCCACTTTTTTAATACATACGTGGATTTGAATTTCCTCTCTCCGTCTCCACCTCTCCCTCTTTATATATTTGTCTATTATCCCTCCCCACACACAATCTCTCTCCCTCTCCCCCTCTCCCTTTCCATATCTATCTCCCTCTCCCTATCCCTCGCCTTGTCCCCCTCCCTCTCTCTACATATCTCTCTCCCTTTCTCTTCCCCACTATCTTTCCCAAGTCATATATATCCCTCTTTCTATCCATGTCTTCTTCTCTCTCCATCTCTCCATATCACTCCTATAGAAAGTAGAGAGGGAATTTGAGAGGAAGATAGATGGAAGTAGAGAGGGAAGGTAAGAGAGGTAGAGAGGAGAGAGAGATGAGAGATATATAGATATCTAAATGGATAGAGAGGTGGAATGAGGAGGGATGGAGTGAGGGGTAAGTAAAGAGAGATACAGAGAGAAGTAGAGAGGTAGGGAGGAAGGGAAACATAGAGATAGAGAGGTATGGTGGGATGGATATAGGGAGAGGTACATAGTTAGAGAGGAAGATGGAAATGGGATATAAAGAGAAGTATAGATAGAGAGAGAGGTAAGGAAAGAAGGATAGACAAACAAGTAGGTAGAGAGATGGAGGGTGAGGGGATATATAGAGAAGTACACAAGGGGAGAGAGAAGTAAGGTGGGAGGGATAGAGTGAGATGTAGGTAGAGAAGGATAGGGTGAGGGGAGAGAGAGAGAGAGAGAAGGGAGAGGGCGAGGGAGAGAGATAGTGACAAAGAGAGGGGGAAGGAAGAAGAGAGGAAGGGAGAGGTAGGTAATGAGATATTAGTGGTATGTGTAGGATCATGATGGGCCAAAAAGTGGCGATATGATGGGTATGTGGATGACGAATTTTTTTTACCCAAAATTCATTAAATGAAAAGGATTTTTAAAGGAGATTCTTAGCTTTCCAACAATATAAATTATGTTTTACTTTGAATTTAATAAATAATTAGTATTCATTTTCTATTTGAATTACGACTAAAGTCCTAATTGATAGGCTAATTAAAAAAAATCTATAGCTTTCAAATGGTATCGCATTTTTTGAATCCAAAAAATATGTCACATTCTATGCTTCACATACTATAGGATTAAAAAAATAAATTAAATTTCATAAATTTTTGACCAAGTTAAGGTGGTCAAACATATGAGTTTTTTATATTTTTTAAAAGTTGTAGTAAAAAAATCATAATTAATTACTTACTTGGAAAAAAATTACAAAAAAATATGCGTCACATTGGGACATGAGTCCTCTACTCATATATAAAATCTTATAAAAAAATATTATCATTTTATTGTGGTTAGGGTGGTTAGATAGACACCTACTTATTTTTTCCCTAAAATTTAAGTACTACTACATTGAAATTTCAAATTTTCACCAAATAGTTTTTTTTTTTAAAAGCCTAGTAGTTTAGAAACTAAATTTAATTTGCTATAGATTCTATTCTTACATATTTTTAAAATAATATAGATAACTTATTCAAATTTTTTTCATCAAGTTTCCTAACTTTGATTTTTCTAAGCTTTTTGCCACTTAAGGGCCTGTTTTTCCATGATGATCTTGTACATACCATTAGGGTGGGATGGATAGAGGGATAAGTAGGTAGAGAGAGAGGGTGAGTGGAGATAGAAATGACTAGAGAGGGATGGTGAGAGAGGTAGAGAGGAGAGATAGAAGGTGAAGAGTGATATAGAGAGAAATATAAAGGGAGAGGGTGGAATGAGGGAGGGATAGAATGAGAGGTAGATAGAGAAATGTGAAGAGGGGTGATAGAGATAGATAGATACGGGGGGAGGAAGGGATAGGTAGAGTTGGGGGGATGTAGGGGAGGTAGGTAGACATAGAGGGAGATTTAGATGGGAGATAAAGAGAAGTAGAATGAAAGAGAGGGAGGTAAGGTTGGAGGGATAGAAGGAAATATAGGTAGAGAGATGGAGGGTGACCAAATTACCCCTCTCTATCTATGTCTCTTCTCTTTATCTCACTTCTACATATTCATCTTTGTCTACCTACCTCTCCCTATATCCCTCAAATTCTACCTCTTTATCTCTAACTCTCCCTTCCTCCACTCCCTCTCTCACATTCCCACACACCCTCTCTCTCTACCTACTTCTCCCTCTCTACCTCCCACCCTACCTCCCCCATTACCCCCCATCTGTCTCTTCTTTTCTGTTGTCTATCTCTCTCTCCCTCTCTATATAACTTTTTATCCCCTTCCCTCTCTACTTCTCCCTACCTCCCCTCACCCGCTTTCCCTACATCTCACTCTACCCATCCCACCTTACCTCTCTCCTTCCCTCTATACTTCCATATATATCCTCTCACCCTCCCTCTCCCTAACTACATCTCCCTCTATCCCTCCTACCTTAACTCTCCCTCTCTCTATCTTCACTTCTCTTTATCCCCCATCTCCATCCTCCCCTCTTTCTACCTACCTTTTCCTATATCACTCTCACCCTAGCTATCTATCTCTACCTCACTTCCTTCCTCCATCTCTACTTCTCTATTATCTCCCCTCTCTATCTCTCTCCCTACATACAATTCTCACTCCATCACTCCCTCTTTCCTCATGTCTCTCCCTTTATGTATCTCTCTATGCCTCTTCTCTCTCTCCTTTCTACCTATTTAACCATCCCTCTCTAATTCTCTCTATCTCCACTCACCCTCTCTCTCTATGAAAAGGTAGAGAGGAAGATAGAGGGAGAGGGAGATAATATATATAGATAAAGAGAGGTAAAGGGAGATATACAAATATATGTATCTAGGTATTTATTAATAGATATGAAGATATAGAGAGATATAGAGGAATATGGAGATAGAAAGATATATATGGTAAGATAAAGTGATAGAGTGAGATAAAGAGGTAAAGATAAAGAGGGAGATATAGAGAGGGGGAGATAGAGGAGGGAGGGAGAGCGGGAGATAGATAGATAGTGTGTAGATAGAGAGATAGAGGTAGAGAAAGGGAGAGAGATAGGTAGATGATGTAGAACTATGATCCATGGCATTTTACAATCAGGACTGTATCAAACAAAAAAAGAGGTTAATTTTTTATTGAAATTTTTTGGATTTTTGAATAAGTTGATTTTGGTTTGAATTTCATGATGGGGGAAAAATGATACACTTTTGAATAATTAAACTTGTCTATAAAATCTCCTTTGCACATTGAAGTTGGCTAGTGGGAAAAAATGCAAGAAAGGCAGTTTTAAAAATGTTTATTTGAAAAATATTTAAATGGAAATATGAGGCATTGGGAATTGAATAAGGATTTTTTAAAAATTAATTTTGATCCCTAAAAATTAGGTATTGGAGAAGTTGGCACCCAATATGATTCTTCATTCTTGCCTTCTCAAGAGTCAAAAAGAGGAGGGAAAGATAGCCAAAAAAGCCTATCTTTGTGAGTATGTTGTGAGTAGGTTTTAATAAGTTATAATTATCTTTTTAAGTTTGATTTTTGCAGCTAAAAGAATAGGCATTCCACATTGGAGAAGGAAAAATAAAGCAAATTAAATTAATTCCTTGATAGGGTAGTGGAGAATCAACAATTCATGAAACAAGGAAACATTTTTTAAGAAGATTTTTGGAAGGAAGAAGGGTGTTGGGTGTATTTTTATCTAGATAATAATTTTGGGGTTTTATATGTAGGTTTTGGACTTATTACAATAGTCCATGATTTTTTTCAAAATCATAGGTTGAAGATATAGAAGTTTCAAGTGGTGTAGAAGAGCAGGAAGATGAGCAAATTTCAAGAATACACATTGTTGAGCATATTTTCTATTTTAATGTATTTATTTTGCATACATGATGAATTTAATAAGTTTATTTCTTGAATATGATTCCTTTGATGATTGAAAATCCCTTTATAATTAAATTTTATTAATAGAGAAATTCATTGGTTTCTTGTGCAAACAATTTTTTTCAATTTTATTTACAATCTCTTTTTTCTGCTTTGTGATCATTATGAGGAATTTAGAGAGGTTTTTGTGAGTTTAGAAACCATCACTACATTAGTGGTATCAAAGTAGGTTATCTTGAGTTTGTAAATAGACCGCCAAAGAGAGGCATTTTGTAGCAAGACCTATGAGTTGTGGGTGAAGATTAAAATGCCTCCAAGAGTTATCAACTATGGTAGAGGTAGAGATCAGGTCCAAGAGATGATTTAAGAGCTATAAGAAGGAAAGTTGAGGTTTTTCAAGAAGAAATTCATAGAAGATATGTGTGTAGAGAAGATGATAGTGAAGATGAACTTGAAGAGGAAGAACAAGAACCAATGGACCCTAGATAAATTATATTGTTGAGAGCTATTGTACAAATTGGAAAAAGGCCTAAGATGGATTTTTCAAACATTAGAAGAATATTGAATCCAGAAGAGTTGATAGATTAGATTAATGGCATGGAGGAATTCTTTGAGTTTGGAGAGATTGAAGACCCTCGTAGGGTGAGGTTTACAAAAATAAAACTAAAAGGGAATGCTAGCATTAGGTGGAAATAAATGCATCTTGAATGAGGAATAAGAGGAAAGTACAAGATATTCAAATTGGATAGAATGGTAGAGAAGATGAAGGGGTGATCCCACAAAGCTGGTTTACAATTTCTGGGAGATCCTGATTTTAATTGAAATCACATATTTTTAGAAAATATAATGATTTAATCCTTAAAAAGTTCCATTTAAAGCATTACAATTGAATAGGGTTTGATCAAGCTACCTTAAATCAAACCCCCTTGGGTAGAACCCCGCTAGTTTTAAACCATACCTATAACGAAGTCTCCTTTACACCTATCAAAATGTTGATAAAAAACACTTCTGATTTACCTTTTGGGGGATCAAATGAATTCATTTAAAATTTATTTTTGTAAGTATATATTCCTTATTATAAGCTTCCCAAAAAGTATAATTTTAAATAAATTTAATTTTATTATTATATTTATTTTTTATTTCTTGTGAATGTAGGGTTTTCACTGAAAATCAAGCTCTTTGTTCTGCACATGTGGAAAAATAGCAGATTATCAAAAAAAAAATTAAAAAATATGAGTGCACCAAATATTGAAGTCCTTGATCCAAAAAAAAAATTGAATTTCAATAGAAACAAAAAAAGTTATGCGTTATACGATCATGCTATGTCTGAATTATAATTGGTTTGATTTTGAAAATTGATTAAGAAAAAATATTAAATAAAAAACTATCGAACCAAGTGGAAGCACTAGATATCATAGTTACAAATCTAAATTCAAAAGAATTAGAATTTTATCCTCCATGGAAAAAAAGTTATGCATTATACAGTGAGCATAACTTTGTTAAAATGTTGCTTTATGAAAAAAACTAGTTTTTAAGGGAGATGGAAAAAGAATTGCAATCTATTTCCAAATTTTTTGAAAAAAACGTATTTAGAATCTATAGACTAAACATCATGAAACTCTAGTTTGCATCATCTTCAAATTCCTCACGGTTTAGCTGTTATAGGTTCCTAAATTTGAAGATTTATTTTAAAAAATTATTTCAGTGTCCAGTTTGGCCAAAAATTGTAAACCACTATTGTGGGATCACCTGAAGATACAATTCATTCTAAGAGACTATGAGTTGGATCTACTCAAAAAGATGCAGAATTTGATACAAGGAATGAGAATTGTAAAGGAGTACATATAATAATTCCATAAGATTCTGATTAGAACTAGACATTCTGAAGCAAACAAGGAAAAGGTATCTCGTTACATTAATGGGTTGAATCTAAGCGTACAAGCAGTTTTGGAATTAGTGAGAATATATACCATTGAGGATGCATAATAGTTTGCATTAAAAGTGGAAGAAAGGTTGAACAGGAAATTTGATAATAAGTAAAGAGGAAAGAGTAAAATTAATGTGTAGAAAAATGAGGATAGAAATTAGATTGGAGGTACTAAGGGGTGATCCCACAATAGTGGTTTACAATTTTTAGGAGATCCTTATTTTTGCTGAAATCACATACTTTTAGAAAATATATTGATTTAAGCCTTGAAAATTTCCATTTAAAGGATTCCAATTGAAGAGGGTTTGATCAAACCACCTTAGATCAAACCCCCTTGGATAGAACCCCACTAGTTTTAAACCATACATGTAACAGAGTCTCCTTTACACCTATCAAAATGCTGATAAAAAAACTACTTTTAATTTACCTTTTGAGGGATCAAATGAATTCATTTAAAAATTATTTTTTGTATGTAGTCCTTATTATAAGCTTCCCAAAAAGTATAATTTTAAATAAATTCAATTTTATTATTATATTTATTTTTTATTTCTTGTGGATGTAGGTTTTTCACCAAAAATCAAGCTCTTTGTTCTCCACATGTGGAAAAATAATATATTATAAAAAATAAATAAAAAAATATCAGTGCAATAGATATTGAAGTCCTTGATCCAACCAAAAAAAAAAGAATTTTGATATATACAAAAAAAGTTATGCTATATACAGTCTTCCTATGTCTGAATTGCAATTTTTTTGACTTCAAAACTTGATTAAAGAAAAAATATTTAATAAAACACTATGAAACCAAATGAAAGCACTAGATATGATAGTTACAAATCTCAAATTGAAAAAATAGAATTTTATCCTTCATGGAATAAAATCACGTTGTATACGGTGAGCATCACTCCTTAAAAATGGTGTTTATTGAAAAAAACTAGTTTTTGGAGAAGGAAAAATAGCACAAGCTGATTCCAAAATTTTTGAAAAAAAAAAATTCAAAATATATAGACAAAATGTCACAAATCACTACTTTGCATCATCTTCAAATTTCTCACGGTTTAGCCTTTATACGTTCCTGAAAGTGTAGATTTAGTTAGAAAATATTAGTTCAGTGTCTAGTTTGGCCAAAATTGTAAACTAGAATGATTGGATCACCTTAAGGGAAGAAAGGATGAAAGAGGTGAGAGTTCAAATCAATCCCATGATCAAAATTTTAGAGGAAGAGGAAAATTAGGTAGAGGATTTGGAAGAGGAAATTACAAAATAACTTGTTTTAGATGTGGGGAAGAAGGTAATAGGGCATATGATTGTCCTCATGAAGAGGAGATACCAAGAAGAAGAACTAAAAATCAGAATAGAGCAGCAAAAATAAATGGATTAGATTCACACTCATCACACTCAAAAGAGGAAGAAGATAGAGAAATTCTTATTTCATGAAAGGTCTTGATGAATGGAGGAAAAGAGCTAAATCAAAGGAAGAGCTTGTTAAGAACAAGATGTAAGTGTGAAGGTAAATTTTGTAATATTATTATTGATGGTGGTAATGATGGAACCCCTCAAAAACGTTCTTGGTTCCATTTTATAATTGTGAAAAATTTGGCTCAGACCATTGTTTATGGCTTAGGGTTGTGTTCCTCATCACTATGTTAAGGTTTTTATGTTGTTAAAACCCTTCAAAATTGGCCTATAAGCTCTGAGAAACCCTTGGTAATTTTGAATTTGCATTGATCTAATATTCTTAGTCTCTGGTTGTCTAAGTTGCCTCTTATGTGATTGATGTTGTTGTATTCACCATCCCCCTAATTTTAGGTCTATCGGTCACCTTAGTCCTTCTCAGTGACAAATTTTCCTATGGCTGAGGCTTAATTTTAAAAAGTAACTTAAATTCTTAGCCTCTGTCCTTTATGGATCAAATCCTCATCTTCCTAGAGGTGGCCTCTCTTTAAAGATTAACTTTTGTGGCATGTGTAGAATTAGGATTTCATGTTGCTTGTTCAATCATTAGGAATTGATCCTAGTTGTTCCCCATATGCCTATGCTGATTTATTTTTTCTTATTTTATTCACACAGGATAACGGGGTTCAGCCACATGTCTAGTACATTGGTGGGTCTAGTCTCCCTAGTGAAGATAGCTAGTAGCATTCAAAGAGGATTAATAGTTGCAGATTTAGAATGTGGCCACATCTTGACCAATCATTGTGTACTTGTGTTGGTTTATTTCATATTATTTTAAGTACATGGGCTAGCGAGTGATGGCCACATGGAATGCTTGGTGGTGGGACTAGTGTCTCCACAAAGTTAGCGGACATAGTTCAGAGAAGGATCAATGACTGAGACTACAATGGGTGTCTTCATCAGGATCATTCCCCACATGCCCATCCATTTAAAGTATTAAGAAAGGATAGTTACACAGGCTAGCGGGCAGGGAGACACCTATCACTTATCGAGAAACCCACCAAGCTCTAAATATGTTGATTGCTTAGTAAGGAAGGGAATTTACAGTCAATGGCGGGTGATGTGGGTCAATCTTGAACGCTCCTCCCCATCCCGTGAGGGCCCCAGGTGTGTGCCATATTTTATAGTGGGCGAGCAAGAAAATTCCATGTGGACTTTCTAAAAGGCTCTAAGGGACTCTAATAGAGTTGGAAAGTTAATAATTTGGCTGATAGGGTACTATTTCCAAATGAAGCTATTTTTCAAGCTTATTCTTTGAGGCACATGTTTGGGAGTTCGACCGTTAGTACTAACAATTATTGGTAAATGTGGAAAGGTGATAATTAAGAAAGGCAATGTATGAAGTGATACTCTGAGATCAAATTAGGATCAATCCCCATTGTTTTTCCATGAAGAAATATAAGAAAATTAATTCCCACGAGTGAGAAGGTAACCATGGCACAAAAAGTTTTAAATTGATGCTAAGTATGTGGTTGAAATATGAGTATTGAGTGGATGTATATCTACTTTGAGATTTTCTAATTAGGAAAAGGCATTAATAGCATATTTTCAAGCTTTATCACAACTGGTTACACCGATGATATCTGTTCATTTATTTTTGTTTTAAAACAAGATTGAAATAGTTGATATTTTAAGAGCTCAAAGAAGACTTTGTCATCTCGCGCACACTATATTTCTTTGAGTATTAATGGTTGGTACACTTGTATGGCTCAATATAACGAGGACCAACAACCATATTTTTCATTCTAAATTTTCATTCAGACACTGAATATTAAGTTTGAGTCCAAGAGCAAAGTTGTTGAAGGTTTTTTGGTTCTTATCATTGATAAGATAAGTCTGGAGAGTCTACTAGGCCAGTTCGAAGGTCTAGGAGATTGAGTTTTCTTGAGTCTGAGGAGAATGCTCTTGAGGATGAAATTCAAACACACGGAGCTCTTGATACACCAAAGAGTAGAAGGGGATGTATGAAATTCAAGAAGTATGGTGTCAGGAGTAATTACCACTTGAGGAGCCAAACTATTTTAGAAGAGCTAGTCAAGTTCAAAGGGAAAAGGCTAGTGGAATATGAAAAGAAGGTGAAGAAAAGATTCAAGAATCATAAGGCTTATCTAGGAGGATGTATTTCTCCCAGTGAGATTTCTAATAGCCCTTCAGATAGTGAGGGTGACAATGATTCAGAGTGTAACCATTATCCACTCTCCCTGGTACCTTCTGAAGACTCTGATGAGGAGGTGGTGATGGTTCCTTCAGTTCTACGATGAACAAGACATGGGTGAGTATCCTTTGAGGCTGATGACTTAGAGTGATGAATCTACCCCATTTTTGTTTTTGATGACACCATGGCCCTTTTGTTAGGATTGTCCTATTTAGCATTCATGTGATTTCTTATTTCTAGTGTTGATGTGGAAATTTTTCAAGCTAGTGTGTTAGAGAAGTGTCAAACTTCCTAGAACTGGTGGCATGTAGGTTTTCCCAGGTAGTATGCAAGTTTTTGCTAGGGCTGTGAGTGTAGAATTTTCTTTGGTGAACAAGGACAAGGTTTCAATGCTATTGCAACAAAATTTTCCTTTAGAGGAGCTGGCATGACTTCATGCAAAGGATGTAGAATTTGGCCTTTTAATCTTCCATTTTCTGCAATGAGTGCATGTAACTAACTAAGGATGTCTCAAATTTTTGTACAAATTATATTAAAATGAAATGAAATGTAAATGTAATTGAGACTAATGCTTGTTGCTCCCTTGTTCTATAAAAGGGATTTCAAGGCTCATTATAGAGGGTCAGATTTTTAAGTTTCAAATAGGGTTTTAGGTGAAAGCTAACTTCAGGAAAGGAACTTCATATAGATTATGGATAAATAGACCAGTAGATTTTCTTGGATATGAGTCCTGTATGTAATATTCTTAAAATAGTTTTATAGGAACTACTGATATCAAAACAAATATTAGTATGGAAACAAAATATAATGCCCCACCACGCAACCCTAGAGGAAGCTGTAATTTACTACTCAAATGTACTAATTTTATTTTTTTTAAGTACAAATAACATAAAAGTTTAGTACTCATTACCAACAACCTCTAAGGTTACAAGACTGAGATTACTTAAAACCCAAACAAGAAACATGAATTGACAACATCACATTTAATTACTGAATAGATTAAGAATTACATACATTCTGAACATGATAAAATTACATCCAAGGCATAAGAGATACCACATGATCCAAATAATGTACTTTACAATAAGATTACAACACTCATTCCCCGAATGAGGTAATTCCAATACACAAGGTTACAAATTACATCATCCACCTCAATACAAAGAGGGGTAATTAAATTGCATTAATAACTGAAAGAATAAAGCATGAAGGCACTAGATCCCATGAGCTCTCCAATTGGAAATCTCATTCACACGAACAAGAAGATGACCCAGTGGATTAAGGTACACGTTCCACCCAACCATGTGATACCCAAAGGCTCACCCCCCATGCTAGGAGATAGTAACAAGGAATCCTATACAAGACCAACTACCTCTAGACACAGGCTAAAACATAACTAAACCAACCAATCACATGAACCATACAACCATAAGGATAACACAAGTACAACTCTAACATCACTGACATAAGTCACATTGCTTCCAGATATAAAATAGATCGAGTATGATAAGAAGACCAAACTCAAGAAAACCAAATACCAACTGTTGTTGTAGAAAGAGTGACATCACACAGCTCGTCATGTGATCTCCTCTAGGATTCTTCATAGGCTCCAACCCCCACTATGAGTTGTCCTGGTGGCCTCTACTGAATCCCAGCACCCATGCTCACTCATGCAGAATCAAATACCTTTCGTAAAGACAAGAAAGATGACCTTTCCATTCTAGGCCTTCCCTTCTCATCCCAAGTCTATATAAGCCCTTGCATCCATGAGCGAGGCTCAATTATCTTAATTAGTGTGAAATACTACCTAACTTCTAAGTACATTGATTTAGTTATCACTTGATTAGACCACTTCTGAAGGTTTCCCAGTTTACCTCTTTGGGTTTTGGCCCCTAACAGAAGCCACTCTTCTACTTGACAACATACCAACCAAAACCAACCACCAAGGGAATCCCAAAGTGCATACCAACAAGACAAAATCACTCCAACTCTAGGAGGAACATATAATGAAAACCCACTCCAAATACAAGAGGCAACAAAAGTTAAAACCCTCTCCAAACACTGGAGGCTACAAAGGTCAAAACCCTCTCCAAACACTGGAGGCAACAAAACACATAAACCACTCCTTCCAAAGGAAACACAAACCATCCCCGTTCGTGAAAACTGGTAAAACAACATAATACAGCTATACACATTACCCAAGACAAAACCAAGGTTGACTAACATGTTACAACCACCCATACACAAAATTGAAACAACCATCTAGAAGACTTACATATACACTAACTCAATTGCCCCACTCCAAGAATGAATGCCACACATCATAAGGAAGCATTTCAAGCAATTCTTTAAAAAAATCAAATAACTAATATTTGGATTTCGTAAATCTAATTCACTCAATCATCTTAGTGCATGGAATAAATTAAATAATTCATTCCCTTGTACATACTCTAGAGGGAATTCCAATCACGTTGATAAACATTACAGTATTCAAAGCTAAGCATTTAATTTTCTTGCTTGATCATACTAGCTGATTAAATATAGTATTTTAACTAACTAAATCATTTAATGAAAATAAAACAATCTTTATTTCAATTATACTAGAATAATCAACATAAATTTAACTAAGCTTAAATTCCCACATATATTAAATAATATAAATAAGTGTATATTTAATGTATATACAACTATATCGATATATTTAAATCTATCTTTATCATTTAAATATAACTGCTTTAAATTCAACTAATTAATTTATTTAAAAATACATAATGTATGTATAAATATTTGATTAAAAATAAAATTATTTAAATATTAAATTAATATTATATATATACACATATAATATATATATAAATATATATATATATATATATATATTAAATAATATAAAAATATATTTTAATTTTTAATTTTAAAAGAAATAAAACTAAAATTTAAAAATAAACTTTAGGTTTTTTAGTTGGTCGCGGCCCCTCCCATATGGGAGAGGCGGCTGCCACACAACCCCATATGGGGTGTGCTACTTACATAGCACCTCCCATGGGCATTATGGGGGGGTAGCAGGGCTATGGCCCTCCCCTCTCCACACAAAAGAAATCATTTTTTTTTTTAAAAAAAAATGCAGTTTTCTAAAAAAAATGAAACTGCCAACAAAACAAAAGAACAGGGCATCCCTTGTTATATTTCCTGAGTAAATTTTTTTTTGAAATAGAATTTTTTTCTAGAAAACAAAATTAAAAAAAAAACAATATATATATATGCAAACATATACCCAGATTTTCATTTCCAACCCAAAATTGTGCAAATGAACAACAAATTTTTGCAATAACATAATTAAATTTGGCAATACAACAAAGAGTTTAGAATTTCAGTTTGAAATGAAGATTTTTTTGTGGGTTTTCTTTCTATTTTCTATTGAGATTGTTGTTTTGGTTTTCTCTCCTAAATCCAACAGCAGTTTGCAAGATTTGAATTCATTTCTCATGGGTTTTCTTTGCATCTAAATAACATTTAAAGAATTTTCAAACAGAATAAAGAAATTTGAAGATTATTCCAAAAAGGAAAACAAAAATGAAGAAGAACCTGGTGTTTTCTCCCCAACCTTGAAGACTTTAACAATGGTGATTCCAAATCTCTTCTTCAACTCCAAATCCAGCCCCAACCTTGAAGACTTTAACAATGGTGATTCCAAATCTCTTCTTCAACTCCAAATCCAGCCACAGCAAAACTCTCCACCAAAAATCAAAACTTCCCAAAAACAAATGAAATTGCATTTCCTTACAAAGATCTTTCCCCCAAATTTTTAGTCAAACCCCTAAAATATCCCACCCACTAAATTTATTCAACATTTGGAGGATATTTCCATTTTTTATTT